>JAVJIF010025228.1:0-67426 GCA_038442645.1 Agave tequilana | reverse complement strand
TGATGTCCTATTGTATGTAGGAAAGATTTGGAGTCCTTTTAGTTGGTTTTGTTATTCTATTTAGTTTGGTATTGTTTGTTCTTTTTTCAGTATGTTTGGGCTGTCAGGTCTGGCAGTCCGCATAAAGCTGAGGGTTTTCTTGTTATATTGTCTTCCAGTTTTCAATAAAACTTTCTTTCATTTTCAGTTGAAAGAGAAACTTCAAGCACATTTTGCTGAAGATTCATACTTACAGTTCTAAATTTGTCAACTAGATCAATATTCTCTCTAGTTTTGGCATTGAAGTGGTGTCTGTGTAGATTTTTCTGCATCAAAATACCTGGAGAGGGTTGACTGGTTGCCGCCCGTGGGTGAAAAAAATGGGTGAACCTTCTGGGGCTTTCTCTGAAAACCCAATTTGATAGCAAATGCTTGAATTGTGGTAAAGATGGAGACTTGGACTGGATCATATTACAAAATCTGTGTTAACTTGTCATTTTAGAGTGTCAACACCTTTATTACACTAGTTTATTGAGCTGGAGAGGGGCATACATCATCCTTTTGAAATGCCACTTTGACATTTCAAATAATATAATTGATTGGTAAATGACATCGAAGGTAGCGTATTTACAAAGATGAAGAGGCCTTGACATTCTAGGGAATCAGTTAATGTGGATGTTGAATAAGCCTGCTCAAAGAACTATCTAATCAACCATTTTAATGGCCTTTCCATAGGCTGCATAATTTTACGAGTTACAGAAATTTAGGGAATTTTGGTTTATTTACTACGGGTAGCGGCCATGATGTTTTGGCTTAGAGGTGCTGGCTATTGTCTATAACTATGTAACAGCAATTTGGCCATAGTAGTAATGTCATGCAGTGATAATTTTATGGTAATTCCGCTGCAGTTTTGTTTGGTTCTTTTAAATTTAGATTCTCAGGTTATTGCAGAAGTTTCAGAGTCCTTAATGTCATCCAACAATCCATCCTATTATGTTCATGTTATTTAAGGGGGGAAAGTGAAGAATAAACATTATGATTGGCTGCAATCTGATGTCAACTGTCAACATATTTTGTCAGGGTATGTGCAGCATGTTGCAACTGTATTTCCTTTTCAAATGTTATTAGTGTGATGTATATTTTTATGATTGGAATGTATTTTGGCTTACATTTGTAGATTACACCAAATGTCTTTGGATATTGCAATAAACTTTATGTTATCAATATTCGTGACTAAGCATTGTATTCTCTCTGAACAATCTGTATTCAGATACGTGAATCATTTATATATCCCTGTTAAAAGCTTTCAGAGAGAGATTCAGGGCTCCTTCTCAACCTCCTTTTTTGTTTCTTTATAGGTTGCACCAGTGTGCAACGTATTGTAGCTGAGCTTATTCCTCGATATGCTTCATTTTGCCCTACTGCTCTGGAAGCTGCAGCTAAAGTGTCCATCAGCATGTACAATTGGAGCTTTGGTATAGTAATGAGAGGAGAGGATGTGGATGGTGTTGCATATCAGACTGCTAAGGCCTGTGTTTTTGGGCTCGTGGATATATGTTGCACAACTTCACATGAAGCACCAACATCGTCTGTCATCAGTGGTATCTGCTCTGCAGTTTTCCAAAACGTGCTTACATTCTTCACTTCAACTTTTGAGGGCAAGGATATCTGTCAAGTAGGTCGTAGTGAAATACAAAAGCTGCTTGAATCGATGGAATTCTTTTCTGATCTAAAGCAAGAGCCAGCAGATGATAATGAACCTCCATCACAGAAGTTATTCAAGTTTCGAGCACTTTGCTTGCTTTGCATATTCTTTTCTTTTCCCAAAGACCTACTTACTGCCTGTTTTGATCTCCTTGTTACCAGTGGTACTGATGCTGTCCATTGTAAAGGAGGACAATACTTTCTACATCAGTTGACAAGTCATTTGAATAACAATGAGGTAACTCATTCATCAAACAGGATAAGTGATGGGATTCCATTATGTACTGATTCAACTCCATGTGACACAGAATGTGAAGGATCTCAAGAAGTGAATCCTGTATCAAATGATAACAATGATCTGGAGAAACTCTTGCTGTTATCTAAGAACTGTTTTGTTGGAATGGTAAAGCTTTGATCATCTCTCATGGAAAAAAATCCTTGATTTGCTTGGTTGTTTGTTTCAGTTGGCATTCAATTTCCTACTTTCTCATGCTTCCAATTAGGCTTTTCTATTAAAGAGATCTGCATGTCCCTTTTTTTTCCCTTAATCATTTCAATAGATTATTATTAAGGTTTACGTTTATTTTTATCTGCAACGATCATTGGTTTAGTTACGAAGGTTCTATATATTAGTAGCTTGAGGCAACCCCAAAGAAGTGGAATAAAAGGTCTTCTTTTGCTTTTGCTTTTGCTGTTGTTGTTTTAATCTATTATCTAAAAAAAATTAACTAGTGAGCAATATCATCTGATTCTGATACATATCGGCAATACCATATCAAACTTTGAAGCATCCGATATGATATTAATCCTATAATATCGGCTGATATCAGCATCAATATTGCCGATGCGACCAAAATTGCTTATAATGCCGACTGATATTGCCAATATTGGTTTTAAAAATCATTAGCCGATACTGATACTCATACCGAGATTCTGAACAATGCTAGTGAGCTAGTCTTTTTTTGTTTGTCATTTCAGTATCCACATACGCACTTAATAATTTATATGGACAGGTATTAGAAAGTTTGCTATAGATTATATGAAGTCCAGTGGGAAAACTTTACTATATTGCTAGATCATCATAATAGTATCTGAATGTCTTTTGAGTTTTGATAAACCAGTTCTGTGCATTACTAAATAGAGATTTATATGTGTTTGAAAATTCAAAATATCTGCAAAATTTGGAATTTGAAAAAGAATCGACTTCTACTAAAACTTTGGGAATTGATGGATCAAAACATCCTTTTTTCTTTTCTAACAACCTTTAATTTAGTCTCTAATGCATCCACTTAAAAACAGTCATGAATATTCAAGTATTTTCATTAAAGTAGTTACTGTACAGTTTATACTTTGTAAATTACATAATGGGGGAAGTATGTGTTCATTATTTCTTTGTGGATCCTTAAAAGCAAATATTGCAATTGCGGTTCGATTTCATGGTTGGATCTCATCCATATTCTCATGGCAATAAACAATATTTCCTTAATCATATTACTAATTTTTCTTTGTTGTTGCACATGAAATGTTTTAATCCCCAGAATTTTGAATATATCTAGTATAATTTTGAAAATCCAAGGCCATACCAAGTTACAAAATGTTGGCTGTGTGTTTAATTGTGGAATAATAGCAATTTTATCTTGTCCCCATTATTGTTAAATTTTCACACTCTCTTCATATTTTTCCAGTTGATTTGCTAATTTTCATCGGGTGTCTGTTTTTTGTTGATCAATTCGACAGAGAGATCAATTTTTTTAATATATATGATAATTTTATTGAGAGATAGGTCACCCTTTGGAGGTCTTACATTCTGCAATTAACTGATGTTTGGTATGGTTTTCTGGATGATGTTGTCTCTCTCTCTCTCTCTCTCTCTCTCTCTCTCTCTCTCTCTCTGTGTGTGTGTGTGTGTGTGTTGTGTGTGTGTGTGTGTGTGTGTGTGTGTGTGTGTGTGTTTTGATCACTACTGATGTGTTATTAGTGCTTCTATTACTCGTGCATTTAGAATGTTTAAGTGCCGTGAAAGTTACAAGTATCTGATGATACGGGAAATGTACCTTGAAGTCTGACTAGACAAGATGCAACTCCTGTAAAGTCTAGGGCCACAGCTTGGTTTATCCTGTGTAATCTGTTAATTTAGTATGGTCAATTTAGGATACAGATATTATAATAGTGAGCCGGTTTTGTGTTTCAGTATTAATCTACGTTAATTTTCTATCGTTGAAAACTACTTTTTTATTATATATAGACTTTTATTTATGAACACATGTTACAATAAAATAATGTTCACTGTTCGGTAATGCGTCCGATTCTCAAAAGAACTGTGTATTTTTGTTTCTAAAAATTGTTACTGTCCACTTACTAAAGGATTTCTAGACTCCTCTAAACATAAAATTTCAGGTAGGGTGAAGATCTATAGACTCTATATCATTCTTGGGACATCCTTTTTGGTGTCATTTCTGCGTCAAATCTAAGAGTTCCCCTAGGTTCCTTAGTCACCTTCAAATAATCATGTAAAGCAAATTACTATGAAGAGTTCCTCTTTTATTTAGTGCATTCATCTTTTTGGCAACAAGATATGTGGACCATGCGGATCGAGATATTTTACCTCACAAGCGGAAAAGTATGTCAGTTCATCTATATATTTGTTATCCCATTAGACGTGCCATTACATCTTTTATTAAGTGTATTCATGTTTTCAGTAATAAGGTATGCGGAACATGCTGATCAAGCTTGTTACACTTCAACCTGAAAGTGTGTCAGTTCAGTTATATGATTTGTCATCCTGTTAGAAAAATGATTGCATCTTTCCTTGTATTTTGTTATTTATAGTTTACTAAAAAGGTAGTATAATAACCTATTTGCTGTTCACATCCATTCCAACTACCGTGTAGGTTTTGTGGTTTTGTAATGTGTTCATCATTTTAATTTCTTGTTTTGATCTGTGGGTTTAATAAAATTTTCTATTATTTATTCATGAAAACTTGTGCCCATTCCCTTGCCAATCAATTTTGAGCTCATTTTAGGTGCTGTTTGAGATGAAGAATCAAAAGAATTTTTTTTTCTGTTTTCTGTTTACTATTGTAATGCTTTTATATAAATATAACTAAAGTTAGAGCTTATTATATTTTGTTTGTATACTCTTTCCATACGGTATTAAGACTCATTTCATTATAAGTGAATTGGTGTATTATTGATATACATTGCAGTTCAAGAGATTAACCTTGATGAATAAACATTGTATCTGATCTTAGGTTTTGCTCGTGCAGGTTCTGCACATGGAACCTTCCTTGGGAGGTTGGATGTTTTGGAGGTACAACAAATTATGTGAATCTTTCAGTTCTGAGGAAATTTTCAGAGATCTCATCTTTTCTAGAGAAAATCTATGGATCTTTGTCTGATGCGGTTCAGGAAGCCGGTTCTGAGGAGAATGATGGGGATAATTTTGATTTGTCAAAATATATTTGTGCTCCATATGGAGACTGCAAGATCCCTACCCAGCAAAGTGTGAGTGCTGATGCACCTAATAGGGAGCACTCCATGGGGGTGCATGATGCATCTGTTAGTGATGCGCTTGACAAGGATGATGATACTGCTGAAACAGATTCAGGTCAAAATTTGAAGCCTCAAAAAGCGGTGCTTTATAATATGGTTGATCTCAAGTCACGAATTGGAGGTTTAACTTGTAAAGGAGAAAGGTCAGCATCCATTACCAACTTGAAGAGTGGGAGCCTCAAAGAGTCCTGTCCAAACAACCGATTTATTTCTCATGTCACTAAGAGGTAACCAGGTTTCAAAAATGATGATCCTGACACAAGACATGCCACTGAAGGACAGAAGATCCAGGCTTCAAATAGTGACCTTGAATTTTCAGCAAGGATATGTGCTTCTGGTAGTGCAGCTAAAGTTTTTCCATCACCTAGGCAGCATCTAACTGCACAACATCATGCTTCATATAGTAAAAATTTTTGGTACTGTGATGGGGATCCTGCTGCTATGGATGTGTTCCCAGCTTCTAAGCAACTTTGGTTAGGTTCTCTTGGTAATGATGCCTCTGAAATGTTAGTTCGGTTGCAGTTTGAGGATTTTGGCCCTCTGGTACAGTTCATTTTTGTTCCGGCTAAAAATTTTGCTTTGATTGAGTACAGAAACATAATGGATGCAGGGTTCTTCACCATGGGGTGGTTGCCTTCTAATCAAATTTGTAGACAGAGGATTAGGTAGCAGAGGACTTGCTAACAATGTTGTGGTTGGTGACAATTGTCATGTTTACATTGGTAAGGTGTCAACACAACGGGCAAGAGATGAGATACTGCATGAGTTGATGATGGCAGGAATGAGGAAACCACTCATTACTGATCTTTCAAGTGAATGTGCATTGCTGTTGGAATATGGAAGTGCTGAAGAAGCAGCTAGTGCGGTGGCATACATTAGGCACCTTCGTAAAGAGACTGGGTGTCATACATATCCTGATAGAAGCTTGATGATGAATTCATGTTCAAATGATAAGTTTGTTTCCAGCTGTCAGCTTTTGGTGAGGCAAATAGATGCTTCCGTCTCTGATGAAGAGTTGACCAATGCATTCTCCAGATATGGTGAACTTACCAGGTGGCAGTTTAACAGAGCAGCATGTTGCTGCTTGATAGACTTCCGTTCACGTGAAGCAGCTGACCTGGCAAAGTCCCACTTGCATGGCGCAAAGTTTTGAGCAAAATCTATTATTGTCGAATTTAGAGTGGACAATTCTGGAACTGTTGCAAACCACAATGTTTTTTTCACCACCGGCTCGCTCTATACATGACAGCTCTACTGCTAGTTCTGCAGCCCGAAACATTAATGCTTCAGGATATTTTCCATCTCATGATCCTGCTGGCATAGAAATTAAGCCTCCAAACCCCTATTCCGGTTCTTTTACATATAGGCCAGAGATTAGCATCCGTGAACTTGTATCACCAGGATTGAAGATGGAAAATCTTGCCACTCAAGTACACAATGGACGTTCATTTCAGTCAAACTGGGCCGTCACCAGCAGTGCAGAAATGTTGGAAGTTGGATCAAGGAAAGTCAATGATTTCGGAAGGAGTACGCCACTGGACCATTCATTTGCAGGTAAAATTTAGTGGTTTTAAGCTAATATTTCCCACTCTATATATGCATCATTCTTATAGGTTTCTGTGGGTTTTATCAGGCCCTGTGACCCCTCGTGCTGCAGAACTAGGTTGGCAGTACAAGAAGCAAGACATTGAGCCACAAAAGTTGGCTCAGGGAACTCAGCCACACCCTGCCACCAGTGTGACTGGTGGTTCCATGATACCACCCCCAAGTCAAGCCCCCTCATTTGTTCGTCCTGTATACTTCAATCCAAGCAATTTCTGGGACAATTCTGTGCACAATCCTTCCATGTGCAATCAAATTCCCACAGGCATGTCAGACACAGATAATCGTCACTTTAATGCACGTCCAACTGTTCCATTTGTACCATCTTCTATAACTCCAGTTTCACAGTTTCATGGAGGTTCCATGCAGAGGATTTACCAAATGGCTAGTGTTCCAAGTTTACCAAGTCTAGTGCCTCCACCTTCCCCTCCAGCTGATGCACCACCTCCTTTTCCTTCGTCTCCACCTCCATTACCTCTTTCTCAGCCTCCCGCAGTTCCCCCTCCTCCCAGTTCTCCTCCTCCACAATCCGCCTCTGATACTTCTAGTTTGCAATTTGGAGAGCCTCGTGTACACCATCAGTGGCGGGGTACACTTTCTAAAAGTGGCGTTCATTACTGTACAATTTATGCAGTTCGAGAAGACTCAGCTGCTTGCAGATATTCAAATGCGGTCTCTGAACCTGCGGCGTAAGGGTTTATTCTTCTATCATTAAGCAATACCAGTTTATTTTTATGCATGTTCTTAACTGGTTTTATTCCACAAAATTTCAGCTGGCCTGCCAGATTAGATGTTACAAAACGCACAGACTTACGTCATGTGAAGACAACTTTTGCTACCACTCGACTTCACAGAGTGAGTACTTTACCCTCATCATCACCTTTTTGTAGAAATATTGTTGCTAAATTGATTCAATTTAGCTCTTCTCATGTTATATGTTTTCGATTTGTTAAATTTTTTGAGGCATAATACATTGTCCTGAATTGAGGTGTCTTCTGAGTGATAAAAGGTTGTAATCGTTGGAAGCATGTTAGAGAATTTTATAGTGATATGAATTTTAGAACGAGGGATATTTTAGTCGTGCTACATACTTGAAACATACATCATTTCTCTACATCATAGATAAGATGCTCAATTGCAAAAGTGGTTACTCAATTGCCCAAGTTTTTGATGACAAAACTAACCTAACTGATTTGCAGGCGTATTTCTAAGTTCTTGAACCTCAGATATAGGTTGCCGAGACTCTTTAAAATCCCAACTCAACTAAAAAGAAGAAAAAATCACATTCTTTTCCAAAGTGTTTATGTACTTTCTCACAAAATGAACAATTTGTTTTGTCCATCGATGCACTTTTGGTTTAGGCGGTTGTTTTATTTAATTTTTGGTCATTTTCCTTTGTTGGGAGAGGGCGCGAGGGGGGTTCACATTGTACCCCTAAGGACAAAAATCCTTACCCCCTTATTCACATCAAAAGTGGGTGCATATATCCACAGAGATATCCACATCCGTTTCACCCCTAAGGACCCTCCAATTGCTGGTTCTTGGGAGGGCTAGATGTATACAACCTCACCCCTGCATTACAAGGAGGTTGTTTCGGTGAACCTATGATTCTAACACATGACCTCAAGTTCAAATGGAGCAACTTGTCTTTTTGCTAAGGCTTACCTGTTGCTTTTAATTTATTAATAATTTTGTTCTGGGTGTCTTGAACATTTCCTAGTTCCTTACTATTGTAAATTGTGCATTTTTAAAATTTTCATTTTACATGACAGTACAATTAAACTCTCACAGAGTGGCACTTGATGTCCCCCAACCAGTACTATAAAACTCAGCATTACCTTTGTGAAGCTTGATTCTGCTTAACGTCCTTTCTTTTTTTTATTCCTTTCCAATTCAATTCAGTATCTTACTTCCAACTGCATGGTAGAAGCTTTTAATCTACAAATCATTTTTTTGGTTCTTTCTTTATTTTTTGAATTCCCAAGATTTCTATGGATGATGCAGAGAGAGGTTTGTCGGTTGCTGCCTTCTACAACAAGTGACCACAAAGGCATAAGTTTATCCTAACTTTTATGCAGTCGTGTTGATCAATATAGTCTATTAGTTTGAATTCCATCATGCAAATCATTTATATTAGCGGCTTGCTTTTATTATTCATGAACTGATTAGTTTCTATAGCAAGAATTCAACCATGTAAAATATCAGTGCCAGAACTTAGAAGCATGGCACTTTCTCCTTTTGAGTTTATAATCATAATCAACAAGTCTTGTCCCGTTTTTGATGTCTAATGTCAATACTTGTGTAACTTATCTTTTCTCTAGTGGTGTCCCTCTTTTTAGAAAATCTACTTGCTCTTTTGTTTTTACTAAAATGCATCCTCCTTTTCATTCTTCAGGTCTTTATCAGCTTTAAATCTTATTCTCTAATGTATCTTATGAAACTGATCCTGATTTGATTTGAACTCCTAAATATACTATATTCTTTCTTGAACTAATTTCCATTCAATGTCATATTTCTTCGGGGAAATTGCAAATCTGAAAATGTTCACAACTCTTAACAGATTCCAGAGATCCGAAAAACTTGAACATATGCACCTAACCCCACGTTTTGCAGCCTCTATTTGAACTTTCAAGGCAGTTGTAAACATTTTGGATAAGCTCTATCCCTTTTGCAATACAAGAGGAAAACCAGCTTAATACTGCTATGTTATGATTTCTACTGCCATTGATGTATATAATTAATTCGCTAATGAAAACAAAAAACCGATTTCAAGGTATCTTATATGCAGTCGTGGCATCACTTTGCCAAGAAGTATGCTCCTGAGTCAAGTCATTCCTTTGTTTGTTTATGCTTTTCATAGGCTCCTGTGTGAATTTTCTTTACCTATCTAAATGGAACTTATATTTATAGACGTAATATTAATATTTGTGACATTCATAAAATCATGAAATAGATCATGCTGGAACGTGGTTTAGTTTCTCATTTTACCCATACTCCCACCACTCCTTGAACTAGTAATTCCTAGTTGAGCAAGTTTTTCTCTTCCAGAGCTGCTGAGAGAATAAAAAGCAGAGGTTCCTTACTTCACAATGGCATGATCCTTTCTAAGATATAGCTTGCTTTATCAACCTTTCAGTTAAACATGACACCTAATATTTTGACCTCTTTCCGAAAATACATGAATAACAGTGTTACCTGAACTTATTTCTGTGTTTTTGAGGTGCTTTTAGAATTTGAGAGGAAAAAGATTTAAGAGAGTTGATAATTTCTCTTTATACTCTTATTTGTGGGCAATATAAATACAACTCATAATACAAGTAGAACTCTTGATAACATAAAGCAATATGACTCCTAATTAAGCATCTAATTAATCAAAGAGTTTAACACTCTCCCTTAATTTGGAGCATAGATATTTATCATGCCCAGCTTGTTACATAAGTACGAGAAAACTCTAGAAGGAACATGTTTAAAAATATATCTGTTAACTCCTGAGAATGAGTGAATAAGATAGAAATCAACTTCCGACCGCATCATGAACAAAAAAGTAGTCCACCTCTATGTGCTTAGTCCTCTCATGAGAGACAAGATTGTTTGCTATGTAATAGCAGCCTGGTTATTAGTGTACATAGACATCAGACCATCCACATTGAATTTAAGTTTTTATAACAGGAATTTTAACCACATCATCTCACATGTTGTATGAGCTATTGCTCTATACTCTACTTCAATACTGGAACAGGACACTACACTCTGTTTTTTACTCTTCCAAGTAACCAGATTGTGTCCAACATAAGTATAATAGTTAGAAGTAGAGGTTCCATCTCTTTTATCCTCTCTGTATAATTAGAATCTGAAAAACCTTCAATCTAAATTGTCCATGCTTCTTATACAATAGACCTTTACTTAGAGATCTTTGATGTATGTCAAGATTCTCTTGGATGCCGTCCGATGAATCTCTCTAGACTTGTGTATAAACTGGCTTACCAATTTAAGAATCTCGGTAATATTAGGTCTTATAACTGTGAGATAGACAAGATTACCTACGACTCTTCTGTACTAAGAAACATTCTCAAATAAGGGTTCAGTCTTATCCCACAAATCAGCATCATAAGAGCACACACTCACTTACAATTAAGTAGTCCAGTTTCTTGTAGTCAATTCAAAGCATCATTCGTTGAGAAAGAACTACTTTGTTTACTGTGAGCAATTTCAATCTCAAGAAAGTATCTTCGCCTACCCATGTCTTTGGTCACAAACTAAGATTGAAGATACTCTTTAGCTTTCTCAATACTATTAACATCACTCCTAGTCAATACAATGTCATCAACATAAACAATAAGAATCACAGTGCTAGAAGAACTCCTGCGAATGAAGATAGAATAATTAGAATAACACTTCTCAAAATCTATTTCAGAGAGGATACCGCTAAACTAATCAAATCAGGCTCACGGACTTTGTTTAAGACCATTTATTATCTTCTTGAGCTTGTACACTATATTCTTCTCCTGAGCAACATACCCAGGAGGTTGCTCTATATAGATCTCCTTCTCAAGGTCACCATACAAAAAGGAATTCTTCGCGTCAAGTTGAGACATCGGCCACTGGTAGTTGACAATCAGAGAAAACAAACACGAATAGAGTTGAGAGGAGCCACATTAGAGCTCTTCAAATAATTCACTTTATAAATCTAAGTAAAATCTCAAGCAACTAGGCGAGCCTTATATCTGTTCACTATGCTATTTTGTAAACACTAAATGGCAACTGACTATAAGTAGTTCAAGTAAAGTAGGCACAAGTTCCTTAGTCTGACATGAGATGAGAACATCTGTTTTGTCATTGATGACCTATTTTCATTCTGGGTACATTAATGCTTACTGATAAGACTTAGGTATAGAATTAGAGGACATAGATAAGGTAAATTGATGAGATAGGGGATAAGACGATAGGAAACAAAATTGAAAATAAGATGCTAAGAAGATTGTTTACCTTTTAGATGTGCAATAGGAAGATCTAGACCTGAAGGAGCAGAAGTATCCATCTTAATAGTAGAAAGTGAAGGATCAGGAATGAGAAGGATCAACATCTGTGGGTACTGGATCAGCAGAGAGTGAAGTACAGAGACCACATTTTTGAAACATCTGGTATATACTTGCAATAGTTTATGTACAATCTCTTTCTCTAAATCTTCAGAACTAGGCATAGGCTAAGATATAAAAGAAGCAGTAGGAGTAAAATGTGAAACTGACTCAAAGGTCACATCAATAGAAGTATAAAATGTATGGTGTATAAGATCAAAACATCTATAATCTTTTTGAACTCATGAATAGGTAACAAAGACACATTTTATAGCTCTAGATTTTAAATTTCCAAATCAGATTGAAGATTCTGAACAAAACAGATAGAACCAAACACACGACGAACAATATAAAAAGTAGGTTTATCAGGGTACAAGTAAAAAAAAAAATTTTATCATGAAGTACTCATGCAGGCATTCTATTCATCAAGTAATAAGCATAGAGAATAGTTTTAGCCCAAAAAGTTTTAGAGACGCGTGTGAATCAACAAGGTGCAAGCCACGTCTAAAAGGTATAGTTTTCTTTCAGCTACCACATTGAAGTGTATGAACAAGTAGTCTGATGAAATGCACAATAATGAGAAACTTTTGAGTATGCTTAAGAGCATTATCAATGCGCAAAACACAAATAATAGTAGAAAACTTAATTTCTATTTTATTAAAAAGTTTTTTATAAAATCAGAAAACTGAGTCTTGTCTTCCAGCAAATACATCCAAGACATTCTAGAATCATCTACAAAACTAGAAAATACTGAAAACCAGACAAGAAAGTAACTCGACATGGTCCCCAAACATCAGAGTGGACAAGATCAAAAAGAGAACTATTATTGACATGAGTGGTATAGAAAGCATGATAATAATGTTTTCCTAACCGACAAGACTCAAACTTTAAAGTAGTAATGAGGACTAGATAGGTGTTTGGAGGGTGCGTCTACGTCATCGAGGCTGGACGAGGTGGCAAGAGTTCTCGGGGAGGCTGGTTGAACGTGGAGTTGTCTTGGGTGATTGGAGAAGGAAGTTGGTGAAGCAAGAGGAGGGTGGTGGTGAAGACAAGGAAGAAATTTAGGGTTATGATTTTTACTCTAATACCATATTAGAGTTTGAGAGTGAAAAGATTTGAGAGAGTTGATCAGTCATCTTTCCACACTCTTATTTATCAGAAAATACAAATATAACAAGTAAGACTCCTAATAACATAAAGGAATATGACTCCTAATTAAGTAACTAATTAATCAAAGAGTTTTAACACTGGCAAAGACATTTCTAGGACATATCACGATATGTCACCTTTCAGTTTAATGAATTGAAGATTTCAAGTGATAACCATGTTAAGTAAAGTCATAGATTCATTTTATTATTGTGAGACACGTAAACACTTGACCACCATCTATTGTGGCAATTTTAGGTGTAACAAGTAACAACAACAATTGTAATATAAGATGTATTTATTCCAAATTTTTGTTGTCTGTAGTGAATTCTTCAATTCTCATTCTCCATTGAGATCTGTTAAGGGCAATCTCCTTCCTTAAATTAACTGTTATCATATCCTTTATTACTCCCATTAATCAATCACTATAAATCCTTTACTACCTCAATCCACGTTCATTTATCTCTATGCATGTTCCTTGCTACTCCAACTATGGTCCTAGGATCGCAGCGTTCCTAACTTCTCCTTACTCCATGCTGCGCGTGACCCCAACTGTTAAACAACCTATAACCTCTTATGAGCACACTCATTTCTTATCACATTACTTTTGTAGTGTTGCTTCTCTGAATATGCTTTTTTTAATTGTTCAATATTTTTCACCATAAGGCATTGATGGCTGAAAACCATCTTATAAACTTTTCCCTTCAATTTTCTAGGCATCTATCATAACATAATAATCGAAAAGCACTTTTCCAAACCATCCCAGTTTGTTTCTATGAACATCCCCTTTTTATTGAATTTTTTTAAAAATAGAACTGGAATCTCATCTGACGCATTCTATAACTACCCCCTTGAAGCATGGACATGATATGACTACAATATGTTATAGACAAAGCAACATCAAAATTTCAAAATCTAGGACACAGGTATATAGTACTGGATGTGGCATAGTGCAATCATGCGAGTATCACAAAATCCAAAAGATTTCAGATATAAAGACTTCATGGGATATACTAATAGTAAAACTATAAATGTTTTTATATTAATGTTCATTATTTGTAGTATAAATTAATTAGGATAGAATGGTTAGAAGAGCACAATACTCCAGATATTATGAAATATTTTCAAATTATATAAATCAATAGTTAAGGCATATAACTAATTGAGATGGACGAGCTGAATTAAAGAAAACAATTCACGTAGTCGGCCCCAAACATTTGGGATAAAGTTTTTTTAAATTTTATAAATCAATACTTAAGGAAAAAATCATATTCATTCCATATTACTGGACAAATCAATAGCTCAATTGTTCAGCTGAACAAACTGCATCGTTAAGTAAAATAGAATTGGAACTCTTCGTTTATACATGTGAGTTATAATTTCTTAGTCTCTAGGGTACATCTGTTATATTATTTAATACATCTAGGATAAGTTGCAACATTTATTTCAGCGTAGGTAAAATTAGTCCCGGCATGTATCCATCAAGTTTTAGAGTGTTAAAATAAAGGATATGTACGATACGGATATCTCTCATCCATTTTAGTGTCTGTGCAACATAAACCATCCTCAAATTGATTTTACTATCACAACCTCTTGTAAGAGAATCTCACAGTTAGGATAGTGATTGATCCTACTTAGCAGATTTGACAATTTTAGGTGTTTCTTTGCCATCAAAGTAACTCACAGTCATTTCTTCTCATTCTTGTGCTAAAGTTACAGCTTCACTTGTGTCATTTTCATCTCGTAGACTCAAAACTCTTTGGATGAAAGTTTCTATCCACTTTGGAATTTAGCCATTCACTCTCAAATTTATTTTTCATTAAATTATCAAAAAAAAATAGCATGGTTTGTCAACCATTGTTATGAGAAACACATACAAATTTAACTAATTTTTTCCCACATAAAAAATCTCTTATATTTCCATTAACATCTAAAATGTTGATATTTCCAAATAGACACCTCAAATCACTTCTGTCAAAAAACTCACCTCTCCTTTAGTTTCATGTTTACCAGCTTATCGATTAAATATATGAGGAATATTTTCTAATTATCTATCGGTGTGAACCATCATTAGGGAACGTTCAGGATATTCTAAGGGTAAATAGAAAAACTAACATGAGGTGAGTTTTGACTCAAATTAAATGATTTAAGGTGTTGATTTTTAAAATGTCAAGATTTTAGGCATCAGTGTGAAAGTTTTGCCGTGTGGATGTGGAAAAGCTTTTTGATTATATGTTTTGCATCTACGAAACTACCTTACAATGTTTCCAGTGAACAAATAACATTAGTATCCTTGATGAGTTTTAAGTTGGTCACAAATAATGACCTCAAAACTTTATTTCTTTTTATAAAACTATCCCCACTCTTTACAACAATAAAAAATTCTTCCTAAAGAATTGTTATATGACTATTAATAACAAAAATTTTAAATAATAGAAACCATTTGGCAAAAATAATATTTATTTACTTAAATATTAAATATAAGTTATTTCTCTTAAATGTTATTATAACACCATTTATAATATGCCCATGCATCAAATAAGCACAAAACAGATGATATAAATGGTGATAGTGACAAACGCAAGCAATTTTTCAGTGTGGGCGCAATGAGGTGGTTATATTTTGCGTACGCACAAGGAAGATTAAGATAAAAATTTAATATAAATTGGAAATATTAAATTATATTTCCTTAGATACATGTGACATATATTTGATTAAATCTATAATAAAATTTTTACAAATATGATTAGAAAAATAATTAGTTTGAATCTTATATTTAAGTTAAGAATCATAATCTTTAGATTGACCGCATTTATTATTAGGGTTTTACTATTTAAGTAATTTAAAAATCATAAATATAACTTTTAATTTGTTGTGTTTTTATTATTAATATTTGTTATATAAATTAATTAAGAATTATAACTATAACATTTTAGTTTGGTGGGTATTAGTAAGATAAAAACATAAATAAATAAATAAAAATAAAAAGAGGGCATTGCTAAGACTTGAATTTATGACATCCAATAACCTATTTCAAAACCTTACTAATTAAGCTGAACCTCAAGAGTGCTTTTACTTATGAAAACATGTCTTAATGTAAAGCAATATTACATAATAACATTAAAGTTCAGCATAAGCTTCTAAAGTTTTTCGTAAGGGTGATGCCCACAGTGAGCTCTATGTTGGTCCGCCCTTGAGTGACGAAGTAGTTAGTTTAACGATGTAGAATGTTAACACCAAACAAAATTTGTGTGGAAGAATTTTTAAGTGTTTAGATCATGACCAAGTGGTTAGATTGAGAATTTGTATACCCAAACTCATATGTCTAAGCTACATGGTACTTTTAGTCTCTTTAGATTACATAGATCGACTTCAACAAAGTGGATCCATTTATTTGAATGGTCAAATTTGAATTTGAATGGGAAAGATTCAACTCCAAATCCTTTGGGAAAGCCAGGTTTGTGTGTGTATGTTTGTGTGTGTGAGAGAGAGAGGGAGTTTGATTAGGATCATATTGAAAAGATTTGAGTATAGATCCTACCACTTGAAAAATATAAATTATGCAACTAAAATTGAAAATCAAAATAATTCACCATGACCTAAATCATTTAAAATGCCCAAAGACCAAAAATCATATATTCTTGTGATCTCTTACATGTGCATCAAGTGGTCTAAAAATTGACGGGTGAAACTAGAGAATTATGTTGATCTATGGTTTGGAAAATATAATTTCAAAATCCAATTTTGAATCATAATCTAAATGACACTTTAAAATCCTTGCAAACTAACTTTTTACTGTGTTTGAAACATTCTGATCCATAAAACTTAATAACTCACTACATTTGCCGTCCATTTTGTGACTAATTGATGTATAAGTGAGAGAACTTAAAATAATCTATAAACTTTGGATTTTTAAGTTGATATCACATATTTCCAATAGGTAGGATTTGGTGCCAAATGCTCCCAACAGGAGCTTAGTCAAATTGTGTGTGTGTGTGTATTTGTGTGTAGATAGAGAAAGATTTGGACAACCCTTACTCCACTACCCACGGGTCTTCTGCTTATGATTTCAAATGACCTCTATTGGCTTCCTTTGCGGGTCAAAAGTAGACTTTTGGACAACCATCAATACTTTTCTCTTACAACCACCAATTCTCTATGCGCTAAAGAAATCATGGTTCAAAGTCTCGGTCTCGGCCGCCGACTCGGCCGGCACCGAGACGGATCGGTCTCGGCGACTCGGATCGGACTCGGGCGATACGCAAAAACGCTACATAGAGCGCCAAAAAAATTATGAAAAAATCATGACAAATCATAAAAAAATGTAAACATCCAAATTCATGCATCACATATTCAAAACATATCACCTAACACTCAAAATATAACGTGAAAGCATAAATATAAGCGTCGTCGGTAGAAAAATATCAAAATACATGCATAATATAGTAAATTGCACAAAATAATTCATAAGTACCTGCTAATATAGTCATTTCCACATTGAATTACGAGGAGGCTCCAAATCATCATTATCATCTGGCCCGCGATAAGTATAGAAACCAGGCATATAGTTTCCATAAGGATAATGATATGTAGGCTGAGATGATTGGCCAGAGGATCCACTATCAGAGTAATATGGCGGTAGGGGTTGTGCAATATCAGCTCCATGGTGATAATACCCAAAACCTCGATAATCAGTGCTGCTAGTAGAGTATTCACCAGTGCTAGATTAATCAGTGCCAGAATATTGGCCAGATGTCAAACCCAACCCCTGTAAATGGCCTTCAAGACTATGATGACCATGTGAGTAGTTATCATGTCCACTCGAATAATCATCGTTAGAACTGAATTCGACCAACCGATCCAAATGCCTACGCTGCTGTGAAATCCCCGCCCGGCCTCCATGATCTGTATCTTGTGTGGCATAATATTGTGAATCCCATGTTAAAGCATCATCTCGTTGGCTTCCACCAACACCATGAGTCTCTTCAACATTACCACCATCACCACCATCACCACCATCACTGCCGCCATCACCCTCACCACCATCACCCTCACCACCATCATCGCCACCACCATCACCGCTGTCATCATCACCGCCATCACCATCATCACCGCCACTTTCGTCAGTATGACGAATACCTTCATCTAACCAACCTAAGTCATCTGGTGGTAACATCGGCTGTTCTCCCTCACGAATCCACTCATCCAAAATATCATCATCATTGAAAATATTGTTCAGATCAATTGGGTTGTAATAATCATCAGTGTCGCTTTTGCATGTCAAGTTTCTTACTCGCAACCGCATATTGTAATGCACATATACTAGTTTATGCAACTTTTTCATTGCCAACCGGTTGCGCAGTTTTGTATGAATTAGCGACCACGTACTCCAATTTCTTTCACAACCCGATGAGAACATGTTTGGCTTAAGACTTTGATGGCAATTTTCTGCAGATTGGGAGCTTCTTCGCCATAATTAATCCACCAATCAGCTGGAAGAGATTGTTGCACTGCTCTTCTAATTAGTGAGCTTCCAAATTCTCCAACTCCATCCACAAATAATTTTATCTGTGAGAATACACATCACAAGTGTTAATATTTGCATAACATTATATCGATGAAAAAAATAAATTATTATTACCTCATTAATAGCTCTTGCTTGTTTAGTCAAATCTGGCTCCAATCTTTTAATGACCTCCTTTAATCCATATCTCACTTCTGGATGTGTAGAAAAGTTTTTTGAATATTGGAGTGCTGGATTTTAAAAATATGCTGCAATAATGTAAGCAAACGATTGTTATGATATGACAGTTTCAATTTCTAGTCAACAAATATGATTTCTAGGCAAATGAATTACCAGCAGCATGCAAGTGTCTATGCAATTGTCCCTCCCATCTTCTATCAATGATGTCCCAGTACTTCTTCCAGTTCTTATTTGAGGCCTTTATAGCCAATTTTGCTCTATCCATAGCTTCATATATAATAGATAGTGTAAGTTTCTTGTCCTGGTCCACTATCTTCAAGACTCTAACAAGAGGATCCATAATGTTTTGGACCTCTCTTGCCTTCTTCCAAAACCGGTCAGTCAGAATGAGATTAGCAACCTTATCTCGCACACTTCTTCTACTCCTTTCCTTGTTGAATTCACGCCATTCTGTAGTCGTGCACATTCTTTTCAAATCTTGCTCATAGCGAATAAGGCTTTCAATAGAAATAAACTCGGTGGCAAACCGTGTTATACCTGGTCTCAACAAATCTCTATCTTTGGTATATAGCTTCATTAAATTCACCACTTTGAGGCTATTGTAAATGAATGATGTGATCACCTTAGCATCATCCAATGTCTCCTTGACTGATTTCAAAGAGCCAATATCTTCAAGCATCAAATCAATGCAATGTGCTGCACAGGAAGACCAAACAAATATTTTCTCTTCTCCATCAACATGTGACCAGCTGCTTTGAAACTTGCCTCATTATCTGTGACAACCTGCACGATATTTTCTTCGCCAACTTCATCAACAACTTTATCCATTAGCGAGAATATATACTCAGCAGTCTTCGAGATATTAGTGGTATCAACAGAAGTATGGTAGATCATGCTTCTATCACAATAAATCATGAAATTAACAATAGGCTTTCTATTATGAGAACTCCATCCATCACACATGATCGTGCAACCATACTGCGGCCATTTTATTTTTATTGAAGCAATATATACTCCAATTTCTTTCACTTCCTCCTCTAAATAGAGATTGCCAATCTGGTACCCTGTAGGGCCTTTTACACCTGGACCTGCCTCCGCAATAGTATTAATCATGGCTTGGTAGTAAGGACCACTATCAGCTGCATTGAATGGTATTGCATTGTAGTGAAAGAACTTCGCCACGGATTTCCCAACTTTTTTCATATTCTCAGTTGAGAACATGCTTTTGATTGATTTCTGTTTTTGTTGGGAACATGTAAGGATCAATACCACGAGCTGGAATTTCAGCTTCTCTCATAGTCATACTCCGACGCAATCCACGGTTACTCCCTGATCCTGAAGGCTGTGAACTACTGCCACCAATATCAACTCCTTCTGCCGATCTCCAAGCCATTTCACGACTTTCTTTCATGGCTTGTTTCAGTTGTCTTCTTTCAACTCCTTCTAAACCACCACTTAAGTTAACTAAACTAATTTAAATTAATTAAATTCAATTAAATGAAACTATATTAAATTAAACTAAACTAATTTCTCCCCCCGCTGCGGCCTGCGGGGGAGAGAGACAGAGAAAGAGAGGGAGAGAGAGGCACAGAGGGAGGGAGAGAGAGAGACTGAGAGGGAGAGAGGGGAGGAGTTACCTGCGACGGCGACGGCGACGGCGACGGCTACGGCGACGAGGTCGGACGGCGAGGGCCGGAGGGCGTCGCGGGGGAGACGGCGAGCGAGCGAGAGAGAGAGAGAGAGAGAGAGAGAGAGAGAGAGAGAGAGAGAGAGAGATCAGATCTGATCTCTCTCTCTCTCTCCCCGAGCGGATTTTAAGGGGAAGTCACGGGTCGCCGAGTCGACCCGGATCGGGTTCGACTCGGACCCGACTCGGGCGACTCGGCCGAGTCGTGAACGACTCGGCCGAGTCGTCCGAGTCGGGTCCGAATCGAACCCGATCCGGGTCGACTCGGCGATCCAGGCCTGACTCGGGCCTCCGAGTCATACCGGAGGCCGCCGAGTCGGATACGACTCGGCCGAGTCGTATCCGACTCGGCCGATCCTTTGATCCCTGAAAGAAATGGGATTTCTCACAAGTACAATAGTGGATTTGTTTCCTTTGAGAAGATGAGAACCGATGTAACTCAACAAAAGCTCTCGAAGAAAGATTATAAATTTGAGGCTTTGGCAGTAAAGAGATGATTGAAAACAATCTTGGCATTATGGATTTAAGAGGCAAGGATCAAGAGATTCAAGGGAAAAAAACTAAAGACTGATCTAGATTTGATGAACCTTGTAATCTGTTCCTCTGTTTGAATGAAGAAATGAAAACTACAAGAGTTCTCTTCAAAAGCTGTTTAGAAGAACGAGTGTTGTACTATTTTGAGGGTTCAGAAAGTTAAAATTGTTACAAGAATTGGCCTTGCCCATGTTGTATTAAAATGGTCATAATGTCAAGATTTAGGTTTAAGTTGGGTGGGACCAGTTGGTGTTCAGACCAAGTTACAAATCTGCAAGTTGGAAATAAAGACTTTTAAACAATGAAGGGTCTTTAGCATATGTATTCTTATGTTTTCTTCAATTTACATATTTCTTCTTATCTTTTTAGTATTTTCACCTTGTGTTTTAAGATTATTTTGTAAGTATATCCTTCCGTTAGCATTGAGTTAACGACATTTGAGTTAATGAATAATCAGTGAATAATTATTATTACATGCCAAATTACCATCAGTACCCACTTCAATGAAGCATGGACGTGGAGACGGGACATGGCTACGACACGACACAAACACAGTGACACAACAGATCTTTAAAATATAGGATACTGAGACATAGTGATCTAACTGTGTATTTATATACACATCAAAACCCGTAGTGATTAATATGTGTTCTTTTAGAAGTAAAATAGAAAGAAAAATAATTTTAAATGATTTACATCCATAGTTTCTAATAAAGTAACAAGAGAAACAAAAAAAAAAAATCTAAAACAATGTAATTAATACCTCACCTAATTTGTGATGTGTTTAGATTCTACGAACATATATGCTTACGTTGAAGAGACATTCTTTTTCATGTTTATCTAAGCGACATGTGACTTTTATGTATCCAACATATTACTTACATATTTTATTTAAAGCTGACACAAGATTGGACGTGGTTTCGACACATGATTTAATGGTTTTTAAAATCTGACACTGCTTTTATAGTGTTGGATATATGTCGACCAAGTGTCCTACAAGGGTTGGTGCCAGACATATGTCTGAGATGAACACAACACTTTGAAGTGCTTGTGCTTCATAAACCTAAATAAACATCAGGAGAAGCCTTGATATTTTGTTCTCACGTACCTTTCTCTCTCTTTCACCCTCACCCACCTAATCTCAAATATCTCTCACCCCCCAATCTCAGCCCCTCCCCCCTTTAACCTCGCCAATCAACGGAGCTCAAACCGGTAGCGTCTTGCCAGCTCACCAAAAAAAAAAAAAAAAAAAAGAAACAAAAAAACAAAAAAACAAAAAAAACAATCCCAATCCTCTCTTTCCCCACGAATCCTCTTTCTCCCCCGGTCTCGAGCAGAAGATATTCCAACAATTGAATAGCAATTTAGCAATTACAACTCTATGGATTTGTGGATCTATCTGAGATTCATTGAGCGGGACAATAACTAGCTATCGTTGTATATGACTTTGAATGGACATTAATGACCAAAAGCCTATTCTTCTAAGATTGATTGATGAGTTCCTCCTGACTTCATAAATTATGTGTCTTCATATTTGTATCTTGGCTTAACATGCAAGATCCTTTAATTAAACTGGATTAATCATCGATGCAGGGATGAATTGTACACATTTGACACACATTGAATAATTGGATTTATCAATTTAAATTTTCCTTTCATTCTCTCTCATGTCGGGCTAGAGAGGGGAGAGCAACTAGAGCGGTGGGGCAGGAGAGAAGGGGGGAACCCGACAGTGGGGCGGGGCACATGTCGTCACCTTCGACAAGGTTGAGTTGGGGGGGCTAGGTGAGGGACAATATAGAAACAAAACAAGTTTTTTATTACCTGATGTTTATGTGGGTTAGTGGATGGTAATTTTGGCATCTAATAGTAATTATTACTAATAATTGTCATTAATTCAGATGCTGTTAACTCAAGGCTGATGGAAGGATATACCAACAAAATAATATTAAAAGACAAGGTAATATGTGAAAATACAAAAAAATTTAAGGAGAAATATGCAGTTGAAGAAAACATAAGGATACATATGCTAAATTCCAACAATTTTTTTACCATTGAATTGAAACAGACTGATGCAACTGTAATTCAATTCTCTAATCAAGTGGATAAATGTGGTTTGGTTCATTGTTGTTTGCTTGGAGACAGAATGTTGTTCTGCGCTAGAGTTGATTGGTCGAACCAATTGGATGCAACGATCTGCTTGGTCAGGAGAACTAATGAAACTGAATTTGGTTTGAATCATAATGCATAATGCTAGTGGTCAAACCGAAACAGTACATTAGGAGATTAAGTGCAAAATTGACTTTGATTTGGACCAGAATCAATTAGGGTTGACCGAAATAATACCACTAATAAAATTGACTTCAAATGGACTCTAACCAATCAGAATAGATTGAATAAGAATCCTAAGTTCCAGAACAAAAAATTTAAGTTTCTTATTTTCATTGTCCTAGAAATTGTATGGGAGTTCAATCCTGAAGTCTTTAGCTCCGTATGAATATGTCGATGAAAATTGACATGGAGTTTGCTTAACTACCAACTCCATGTTGATTTAGCCTTTTGTTAGTGCAGTCCATCCAACTTCCATGTCTATGTTTTGACCTAAATCAATACGCTTAAAGAGAGTGTTGTTAGAACCAAGAGTTAAGACTCAAATTACAGCCGGGCTAACAGTTTGGAGAGTTGAGAAAAAAGGGAAAGATATTTCCATCTTATTGTTTCTCTTTTCCCACTTCCAGAGAACTATCACGAACAAACTGTTTTTTTTTTTTTCTAAATCCACTGGTTTTTAGTTAATTTCAATATGACTGTTTTTTTAAAATTAATTTCAATATTTTATGTTCTCCTATGTGTTTAATATTGTTAGGTAATAGTCCAGTATTTTATTGAAGCTTGGCCTAAATCTAAAGAATGAATAACTCTCTCTCGTTTAGTTGAAGCTATTTTAGAGGAAAAGATCATTTTGCCATTAAGATCACTTGCTTCAAAAAATTTCTGCAAGTCTTGTAGAAAATGTCTGTTGGATCATCTTGGCCGTTGGATATATTTCATATTTTGTGACCTCCTATATATTTAATATTGTTAGGTAATGGTCCATCATTTTATTGAAGCTTGAGCTTTATAAGGCTGAAAAATGAATTAAGTGCTCTCAATACTTCACATTTTGTTCTCTCAGAACCTTTCATATTTTGTTCTCTCAATACCATTAAAGAAAGCCATGCATGCTTCAAGAATTTTCGAGAAATGCCTATAGTAATTGGTGCAGCGGGTTATTATTTTCCCTAAGAAACCTATGCTTTAGAAAATTTGAGAAAGTCCCATGCATTGCAGAAATGTAGCAACATTTCAAACCTAATCAACACTTCCGTGATTGAATCAACAATCTCTTCTGGAAAATATAAATTCTTAAAATAGATATCAGAAACCAGTATAAGCAAATTTTGCAGCTGAAAAAAAAAGGAAAAAGCAAAGATGTGTTGGCTTTCCAAAAATTACATAACAAACAACTTATTTGTATGGATGGGAAAATAAGTACACCTGGCCACCAGATACCCGGTGGCACTCCTTGATTCTGAATGCATCATACGACAAAGCAATAGGGACTCTCTCTCGACAAAAGAAGAAAAAAATGTGGGGTTTTGGAGAGTTTAATTACCTCAATATTTGTCATGTTTTTGAAGGTATGGTTTATTTTTGTCCTGTAAGCATGTCTTTTAATTTTATGAAAAAATTGTTTGTCTTTGTCTAGTTATTTTCTGAGGATGATGAGCTCCGAAAAGGCCTTCAACTCAAAATTTCTCAATTACATTGTGCAGTTCCATGATTTCACATCATACCTGAAGCAAAGGGAATGTGCTGGGGTGATCAAAGTTCCTGCGGGGAAATCCCTTTGGGCAAGATTACTCTTCATTCTCCCTCACTCACCAGAAACTTGCTCCTTGTTGGGCATTTCGCCTTATCCAGCTGAGTGCCTCATTGCTCTGGTCTTGCCGAAGGATACAAGCACTGAAGGTGCATGATCTTTTCATGAAAAAATTTGTATCAACGAAATATTTCTAGATCAAAAGGACTAGAGATTCATGGACAACCTATATTCAGAGCAGAATGTTATGTATTTGCTGTTTGGATTCAAGGAATTGGGTGGAAGTGAGGAAGTGTGAAGTGTCTTTTCTCATTTCAGCTGTTCATCCAAACACCGGAAAAGGAAAATGGAAAAAGTTCTTTTCCTTCTCTCTTTTCTCCTTTACACAACGTTTTCCTCACTTCCAGAGTGCTACAGTTAATTTTGTGGTCATATAAATCTCATTTGTAATAAGTTGTAGCACAAAACAGTTAATTTTTTGCTCATGTAAATCTGACTTGCATTCTAATTATAGTCTAATTTTTATTTTTCTTAATTAATTTTTAATTTAATATTATTTTGCGGTCAACTTTGTAGTCAACTTTTTCACTTTCACTTCCACATTACCATCCAAACACCGGAAAAAACATAACATTTTTCAAGCCATACTTCCCAACAACATTCAAACACCAGAAAACTTACTAACCAATTCCCAAGTTCCAAAGGGAACTATAACCACTTCCTCACTTCTTCATTTCCTCACTTCCACCTTTAACCAAACAGGACTCGTACTCAGGGGCGAATGTACATACAGACTGCACTGGGTGGATGTTCACATTGGATTTTATAAAATAATGGAACTGTATATATAAGTTGTAACTTTTTTATATATAATCTTTTTTTTTTATGTTATTTTTTTAACATAAAAACATTTTTGAGCTCTATCTTAAGTGGTAACTTATAAATCTAAGTTATTGGAGGTCACAAGTTTTAAGTTTTGTTGGGTATAACATTATTATTATTTTTTCCCCTTATTATGTTTATACTCACACTGAATTCTTATTACATTTATACTTACACTGAAAAAACATCATGCGTCCGTCACAGCTCGTACCCAACTTGAAACTTGACATTGGTATGGTCTTTGACCCATAGCTGCCCTATTAACACTTCCAACTGGGTTCGAATCGGGTAAAACTTTGGTTGGGTCCAGGTGGGATTCGGGATTACCTGATCGTTCGAATTTGCCCAATTGAGATATCCTGAAATCCTAAACTAAAATACTACATGCACACTCACACACTCTTAATATATATTATTATATTATTTATTATTTTTATTTCATAATTTTATTTTTTCATCCGAAAAGGGGCCTTTATTCTATTTCTATATTCTTTCTGGATTTGAGAACTAAATTATTATACAAAAATAGCAATAGAATAGATTCATAGATTCCATACCTTGTTATAAACTCGCGCTTTAGAGAAATATCAGCTTGCTGTCCTGGTTCTAGACTCTTAAAAGATGCATCAAAAACGAAGACGTTAAAGACACGTGCTGAGTGATATTTTTATAATAATATTTTTAATTTTAATTTTTAATATTTTATTCATTTATTATTTATAATTAATATTATTTTTTATTTTTAAGTACTTAATATTAATATTTTAATTATTTATTTTTAATAATTTCCCAATATTTTAATATTTTTAATATTTATTATTTTTTACTATGTTTAATATTTTTTTAAATTTTAAATATTTAATAATAATTTTAAAATCACCAAACAGTTAATTTTGTGGTTAATTCTTTCATTTACGACTTTCAATTACCAAACAAACACTCTAACTGACAATATATTTTATCATTTACACTTTCATATTATCAATTAAATACTGTAAAACTAACTTGCGTAAAACTCACTTAAAACTATAAAAAAATTTATCACTTACGATTTACGATTACTTACACGAAACTAACAGACCCTAAACGACTCATACATGAGTGGTAGTTTCATATATTTTTTTTTTATCCTCGGTCCATTTATATCATTCGTTCACTCTTTTAGTACAACTAGCTTTGTCCCTGTGCAATTGCATAGGATATTACGGTGTCGTATTTGATCCTGTGCCCATATCCTGCACGGACACCACCGAATCATAGACGCATCTATGATCTGCTTGACTCTCTTAGAAGATTTTATTTACTCTGTGGACTGAATCAGTTTTTTCTCTTAAGGGGGCGTCCACGACGTACACGTGTATAATTATCACCGGCAAAGGGGAAATCAATAAAAAAAATCTTTTATAAATAAAATTTAATTCAATCTTATGTCATTACTAAATAATAGAAAATTGCGTATTTTTATTATTTTCACATGTCAGAAAGGGTTCTATCTATACTCGGCTCATTAAGTGTTTATTTCATTTCCCTTCTTTCTTGTCGAATGAAGGTTGTATTTAAGACTTGAATATGACTTCTGTGACTCAAACCGGCCCTTTTCGCGAGAGGTCAAGCCTTGACGCTTATCCGCTCTACTTAAAGGTCAAACGTTCACCTGTTCTTTTCTTCCCTTTCTTCTTCTTTTTTGTTTTTTTTATTTTAATTAACAGTAAACAGTAGAAAGACCGCGTGTACTATTTGTTAGATCTAATTTTATTTTATACAAGATCTCATACATACATGGCCTCTTTATCATGATCAAAGGGAAGAAAGATTTTAAATATACCTGAATTCCATCACGAAAGGGATGTCGAAGATTGCACGATCTCGAGTATACCGGAGTTAAGGGAGAAGATTTTTCTCTCCAGCCACCAAGTTCTCTACTTTATCCTTAGAGGTAATAAGAGGCCTCTAAGAGAGAGATTGTCATTGTTAGTGGAGAGGGAATCCTACCCATGATATATATAGAATCAAGGTACCCTAGTTCAACTCATCATAGATCTAGACCTTTAATTTATAACATGAGTTTCACACGTGTAAATGAGTCTCACATTTTAATTTAAATACACTCATGGTTAAGTGTAATTGAAAACGTGTCTAGATCCAAACCATTTAGGTTTGATCAATTCTTTATTGGGTCTCACAACATAGGTTAAGTGGGCGGGTGCAAATATCCAATTGACTTGAGTAGGCCCAAATTAAATTAGACTTTATAAAATATAATAAGTCTAACAATATACCACTTGGGCCAAGCAAGTCGCACTGAATAGATATTATGTATAACTTTATGACATCAAAATTTTAACCGCCAACAAAATACGTTTCAAACAATCTGGTCCATTAATTGTTCTGCCACCGAACATAGCGGTCATTACCTTCTGTATAATCTAGGTAGGACCTTCCACATCATAAGTTTTAGAACTCTTAACGACAAAGATCAAATGTGGACGTGTGGCATGAAAATGTCCTCTAATCAAACAGGTAAAATTCCAACTGGTTTTCATTTTATGACTCCAACGAGTCTATCGTTATGACTCCAACGAGTCTAACTGCTAATTCAACAAACTCAAATGCGCAAAAGTAGACTTTAGGAAAAGCAGTTATACCTTATTATCGGAATCAACAAATATACATAAAATGCACTTAGAAATAATGTTTGTTACATGAAATTATCCACTCCTACTAAAGCAGGATATCATCATGACTAGTCATCTCCGTATGAACAATATGCTCTAAGAAGACTTTAGGTGGACGTCCTTTAATGAGTGGATCTGTAATGTTAAGAATAGTACTATTACTATCAACAGACAAAATATGATTCTAAACTTTATCATTGATGATAAGAAACTTGATGTCGATATGCTATGACTTTACTAAACTCTTGTCACTATTGTAATAGAGCTCTATAGCTCTTTTTATCATAGTGTAGGTATAATGGCCTCTCGACTAAATCCACCATCTTCATACAATAAGGAAAATGTAACATGAAGTGGACTTCCTATTGTCGATATATCCAGCATAATCTGAATCTGTGTATCTGATCAGCTGCAACTGATCAGATTTCATGTAGTCTTCTATAGATATCACATTACCTTCTTAGCAGTCTTTCAGTGATCAATCCCAAGATTGATCAATAATCAGCCAAGTTTCTCAATGACATATGTTATGTCTGGATGTGTACAAACTTAAGCATACATCAGACTTCCAACCGCCAATGATATGGAATGCCTTTCATTTGCTCTTTTTGTGTGCGACGTTCTTGAAACATTAGAGTAAACTCAACTCCCCTAAAGCAATTCTTTATGCCATATCTATCTAGCATCTTATCTATATAGACCTTTTGTGATAAACCGAATATTCCACGCATCCTGTCACGTTGAATCTGGATGTCTATCACAAAAGAAGCATCTCCAAGATCTTTCATCTCAAAATTCTTTCAGAGAAACTCTTAATCTCAAATAAAAGAACCATATCGTTACTTGCTAGTAGAATGTCATCCACATATAGCACAAGAAATATAAGTCTACTCTTTTTAAATTTATGGTAAATACATTGATCATCTACAATCTCCTTAAAACCAAAATCGGATATTACATGATCAGATTTGAAATACCATTGACGGGACGCTTGATTTAGACCATAAATGGATTTCTTTATTTGCAAATCAAATATTTTGAAACTTTCACTTTAAAACTTTTTTAATTGCACCATACAGATTTCTTCTTCAATGCTATCATTAAGAAAGGCAATCTTAACATCCATTTGGTATAACTTCAGGTCAAAGTGAGCCACCAGTGCCATAATAATCTTAAAAGAATCCTTCATGAAAATCGGGAGAAAGTCTCCTTATAGTCAATGCCCTCTCTTTGAGTGAATCTCTTTGTGAGAAGATGTGTCTTACACCTTTTGACATTATATTTCGAATCCCGCTTGGTTTTGAATACTAATTTACAACCAATCGGTTTCTTTCCTTAGGCAACTCTACTAAATCCCAAACATCATTGTCCTTCATGGATTTTAACTCATCTTTCATGGCATTTGACTACTTAGTGGAGTGAATGTTGAGTTTGGCCTCATTCAAGAATGTGGGGTCATCTTCTAGCCTTATGTCAAACTCATATTCTTGGAGATAAACTATATAGTTATTTGTAATAACTGATCTCCTCTCCCTAGTTGATCTTCTAGGCACTTGTGGTTGAGAACTTGCAGATTCTACCTCATCAGCAGGATCAACTTCAGGATGAACTGTATATGTATCTTGGAAGGTGCAACTATATTTTCATCTTGGAACAACTATGTTATCATTTGGAACAATTATCATGGGTATAACAACATGTTCTTCCTTAAGTATGAAATCCTTATGTAGTTGACTCCTACTATTCTGAATATCCTCAAAAAGTTTAGCAATCCGTCTTTATGTTCTTAGTGGAGGGACAATAAAACTTAAAGCTGTAACGCCCCGATTCCACGAATACGGGGACGTCACTGCGACGTATATACGTAGGTCATAATTTGCCCCCACGTATATACGTTAAGCATAAAAGTACAACAAAGATCAGAGTACAACACAAAGCGTGGTATATTCACATGCCAACTATAAAGTACAAATACAAAGTTATACAAGTTATGATAACTATTACACTTTACAAGTGTTTTGTTTTCACAACCAAGTCCAAAGGAATATATACAAAGATATACACAAGGTGCTCACGTAAGAGATGGAGACTCGTGAGCCAAAAGAGGAGTACGGCACGAGGGAACTAGAGCTGGTCAGCCTGCTCACTGAAGTATGCCTGATCTTCCGTGGAAGGATCCACTTCGTTCCAGGTCTCGGAATCTGAATATGCAAATCCAAAGGATCAAGACATATAAACAATAGATAGCTACAGCCAAGTGGCTAAGGGGCGAGTACAAGTAAGATGGAACTATATAAGGTATATCAACTAACAGATATGAAAAGCATGAATAGGTAAAGTCGTACTATAGATCTACAATTAATGTTTTATTATTATTACTTGTTTTACTCGGATATCTAGCTATGTGACCCAGCGTCCCAGAGCACATAGATCCATATCCCAATAAAGCAAGGGGGTTATTGGAAATCAGCGGTTGTATCGACGAACTATGTTTACAGTGGACCCCGTACATGCCCGGGATAACGGTCCAGGATTGTTCCGTTGCTTGGTGACGGAAGCCAGCCGCTAGGCTATTCAGGAGGGACTTATGTATGCCCTTATCAAGATGGTACCAGTAATACAGGGAGCAAGCACTCCCCTCGGTCCCCTGGAGGCCCACAGGTCAGACCGGAACATGGTTGCACAACACTCCTAAAAGCCACTGTAAACACGAACACATATCGATATCCGCATGTTTTCCCCCGACCCAATATAAGTTGGTCCATTTTATACAAAAGTCAAGGATATCATGCTTGGTTCAAGTGATGGCATGATAAGTGGGGATATCCATTTATTAACAAGTCATGAAACGGGAATATATAATAACAAGTCATGAAGTAATATGAGATAAGATTCATCAAGTATCATGTCATGTAAGATCAGTAATGTAGCATAAACATGAACAATGTATCACATGTGTATAGAGGTTAAAGTCCAAAATCAGAAAAGGAAACAACTAAGTTAAATAGTCAGAATTAGTCGACTAGGTGGGAGATTAGTCGACTAATAAGGGTCTTCAGTCGACTAATGGTCCGCAGGAGTCGACTAAAGTGGTCTTCCAGAGAGTTTGGTAGTCGACTTGGGTTGGAAGGGTAGTCGACTTGGAGAACTATAAGTCGACTAACGGGTACGCAAGTCGACTAAATTTGTGATATAAAAAGTTGGGATTAATTTCCGGGACATGTTAGTCGACTAGGGTACTATGTATAGTCGACTAGAGGTCTCTGGTCGACTAATAATTTGGGATAAGTCGACTAGAGCCGAGAGTTGGTAATTTTTTGGTTCAAGGAAAATTAGTCGACTAGGGGTCAAAATGTAGTCGACTAGGGGGGTCTAGTCGACTGATAAAAATGGGTTAGTCGACTAAAACTGTGAAAATCAGAAAGCTACGTTTCAACTAAAGTGGGTTAGTCGACTAGTCTCTAGGTCAAGTCGACTAATCCTGGAGAAAACAGAAAACAGAACAGAATTTCAGATGGTTGTTTGTTGGCCTAAAAATGGGATTTTTATGACACAAGTGTATATGAATGATCTTCACATGTACACAAAGAAGTGATCTAGTCTTGGTGAGTAAAAATACTCACTTCGAACGGTTGTTTGGGGCTTTCTACGAGTTCCGGAAGAATTCGAGGTCGACGAAAAGTGCCGAAGTGATCCTCGACGATCTCGCGGACGATCCCAAATCCCAAGTTGTAATTGCTCGAGATGGGGACAAGGACCTAGGGTTTACTTTAGAGAAGGAGAGGAATTTGCAAAGGTTGGTTTCTTGATGAAGTGGAGAAAAGAATAAAAATGTAAAGAGTTTAGTTTAAATAGGGTTTGGATTTGTAAAGGAGAAATAATTAAATAATTGAGAGGGGTCTTTTTGCAAATATAGAATGAGATATTTTCTTGACCAATCACAATTAGCCAAGTGGGGGGTGAGGTGGAGAGTATTAATGGGGAAGGTTGTGGAAGAAAGATATTTTGGAAAATATTTGAATTTTGGAAAATAGAAATTCAAATGGATTATGGAGGAAGCTAAAGGATTTAAGGAAAAGGAAAAAGAAAAGAAATCCAAATGGGAAGATATTTCTCTAACTCGAAATATTAAAATATTGAAAACACGGGTTCCCGGGTTAAAGTCACGTACACGGAAAACATTTCGGAAAATACCGAAATCGTCCTGATTTCGAGTATCTCGGAACGACTCGCAATTTTCACCAAAAATCAATAATAATATACGTAGACTCATAGTAAAACCCTTTTTAAGAAATACCTTATAATTTTAAAGTTAAAAATCTCGGAACCAATAAAATACCGACTCCGAAAGAATTTTCATAAATTCATAAAATTCTAAGAAAAAGAATGTAGATAGAAGATACGATTCTAAGAGATAATGCCTAAAGGACTTTCTAGAAATTCCTAACTGTTTGTAAGATAAAAATTCGGGAATCGATCAGTGACACTGGTCGACACCGGTTTTGAAGAAATTCATTTTAATTCTAGAAATTTCCAGAAAATCACACAAATTCTAATATATTAGAAAATGATATTTGAAATTGAAATTGGTCAAATACGGGAAGTAAATCGAAAAAATACGATCGGAAATCAGAATACGCAACTTAGTACGTATTACGGAAACGGGGTATTACAATCTACCCACCTTACAAAAATTTCGTCCTCGAAATTTCATAAGGTGAAGGGTAACAGGAATGGTAACAGATAGATAAGGCTAGAAGAAAGATAACAAATAGAAAAGAGTAGAAGGAAAGAGTCTTACCAATCAAGATGAGAAGAGTTGAGGATAACGCTCTCGGATGACGTCCTCTCGTTCCCAAGTGGCCTCTCCTGGCGCATGGCGGTTCCAAGACACCAACACTAAAGGTATAGCCTTGCTCTTCAGTGTCTTCACACTCCTATCCAAGATGGCCATTGGCTGCTCCTGATATGATAAATCCGGTTGTAGCTCCAGCTCGGAATGATCCAAAATATGGCTGTCATCCTTAACATACCTCCTCAACTGAGACACGTGGAAAACATTATGAACTCCGTCCAACGATGGCGGCAACGCCAATCGATAAGACACATCTCCCACTCGATCCAATATCTCGAATGGGCCGATATATCTCGGACTTAGTTTCCCACGAGTGCCGAACCGGATTACTCCCTTGGTAGGTGAAATCTTCAAGAACACATGATCTCCAACTCCGAATTCCAATGGCCTCCTCTGCAAATCTGCCCAGCTCTTCTGCCGACTCTGAGCTGCCTTGAGATGATCTCTGATAACTCTAACTTTCTCTGTGGTCTGGATCAAAATCTCTGGCCCCAATAGACTCCTCTCACCGACTTCATCCCAACAAATCGGTGACCTGCACTTCCTTCCATACAGTGCCTCAAAAGGTGCCATCTTAATACTTGCCTGATAACTGTTGTTATAAGAAAACTCAGCCAAGTGAAGATGATCTTCCCATGAACCCCTGAACTCAATCATGCAGGCTCTAAGCATGTCCTCGAGGATCTGGATGGTCCTCTCAGATTGTCCGTCTGTCTGAGGATGATAGGCTGTACTGAACTTCAGACGAGTTCCCAGACTCTCTTGGAGACTTTCCCAGAAATGAGATCTGAATCTGGTATCTCTATCTGATACAATACTGACTGGAACTCCATGCAGACGAACTATCTCCTTCACATACTTATCTGCCAGAACCTCTGTAGTCTGACCCACCCTGAATGGTATGAAATGAGCTGACTTGGTGAGACGATCAATGATAACCCACACGGCATTATTACCTTTGGGACTACGAGGTAATGCCGTGACAAAGTCCATAGTGATGTGCTCCCACTTCCATTCAGGTATTGGCAAAGGATGAAGAAGTCCAGCTGACCTCTGATGCTCAATCTTTATCTGCTGGCACACCAAGCACTTAGCTACAAACTGAGCTATCTCTCTCTTCATGGCATTCCACCAAAGTGCTTCTTCAAGTCCTGGTACATCTTGTTTCCCCCTGGATGTATAGAATATGCTGAACTGTGTGCCTCTACCAAAATCTTCTGTCTAACTTCTCCCTGGGGAACACAAAGCCTACCACCAAAGTACAATGCACCATCCGGACGAATACAAATATCCGTCCTCAATCCAGCCTCTACCTGAGTTCTGAATGTCTGAAGTCTGGGGTCCTCCTTCTGAGCTTCCTTAATCTCATCTATCAATGAAGACTGGATCTGCAAGGTCATAAGCTGTCCTGTCTTCTCAGCTCCTCGAACCACCATCAAGTCCAATCTGATAAAGTCCTGAATCAACTCCTTCTGTTGAGTGATTTGGACTAACACTTTGTTCTCTGGCATCCTGCTCAGGGCATCTGGAACTGTATTGACCTTGCCTGGATGATATTGCAAGTCAATGTCATAGTCTGCCATCAGTTCCAACCACCGCCTCTGCCTCATGTTCAACTCTTTCTGTGAAAAGATATACTTGAGGCTCTTGTGATCTGTATATATCAGCACTTTATCTCCCAGAAGATAGTGCCTCCAAATCTTCAAGGCAAAGATCACTGCCGCCAACTCCAAGTCATGAGTTGGGTAATTCCTCTCATGAGGCTTCAATTGCCTAGATGCATATGCTATCACATGATCATGTTGCATAAGCACACACCCCAGGCCTTTACCTGATGCATCACTAAAGATGACCATCCCTCCTCTCCCTGAGGGAGTTCTCAAGATAGGAGCTGAAATGAGCTTCTGCTTCAACTGCTCGAAGGCTGCATCACACTCCTCTGTCCAAATATACCTTACTCCTTTCCGGGTGAGCTGGGTTAACGGAGCTGCAATCCGAGAGAAATCCTGGACGAAGCGTCTGTAATATCCAGCTAGTCCAAGAAAACTCTTTATCTCCGTCACCGTCCTCGGAACTGGCCAATCCTTTACTGCCTGGACTTTGCTCGGATCAACTGAGATACCTTCTGCTGACACCATATGTCCAAGAAATGCTATACTGTCTAGCCAGAATTCACACTTGTTCCTCTTGGCATGAAGCTGCTCCTGCTGAAGTGTCTGCAACACAATTCTCAAGTGTTCTGCATGCTCCCTGTTGTTCTTTGAATAGATCAAGATGTCGTCGATGAAAACAACAACAAACTGATCCAAGAAGGGCGAGAACACTCGGTTCATCAAGTCCATAAACACTGCAGGGGCATTAGTGACTCCGAAAGGCATAACAAGAAACTCATAGTGGCCATATCGGGTCCTGAATGCCGTCTTCGGTATGTCCTCCTTCTTCACCCTCAGCTGGTGGTAACCCGACTGTAAATCCAATTTGGAGAACACACGGGCTCCATTAAGCTGATCAAATAGATCATCAATCCTGGGAAGGGGATACCTGTTCTTGATGGTGACCTTGTTCAATTCCCTGTAATCAATACAAAGTCTCTTACTACCATCCTTCTTGTTGGCCAACAGTACTGGAGCTCCCCACGGTGAAGCACTTGGCCTAATCACTCCCTTATCTGAATACTCCAGCAGTTGCTTCTTCAGGATCTCCAACTCCGTCGGTGCCATCCTGTACGGAGCCTTAGATATAGGTGCTGCTCCTGGAATAGTCTCGATAGAGAACTCAATCATCCTGACAGGTGGCAGTCCTGTGATCTCAGCAAACACCTCCGGGAATTCATCCCACACCGGCACCTTCTGCTTCTGAACCTCCGAAGAAGAAATCTGAGACTTTCCCTTGGTGGTCTTCACTTCTCCACTAAACTGGAACTCTGGTTGAAGTGGAATTCTAAACTTGATCTTCTTCTCCCTACAATCAATCACAGCATAGTACTGACTGAGCCAGGTCATGCCTAAGATCACGTCGTACCCTTTGGTGTCTAGTACGAGCATATCTATGGCCATGGTCTTATCGCACAGTTCTACTGGACAATCAGTACACACTCTAGATGATATGACTACCCCATTCCCTGTACTTATCTCCCATTTGTGGTCTAAAACCTTAACAGGTATTGAATGTAAAGCCACAAATTTATCTGAGATGTAACAGTGAGAAGCACCTGAATCGAAGAGAGCGAGAACAGGTATTGAATGAACTCTGATGTTACCTGTAATCACTTCCTCTGAAGCCTCTGCCTCTTCTGCTGTCAGAGTATAAGCCTGACCTCTGCCACGCCCTGCTGCAGTCCTGCCTCCTCTCTGGACTGGGCGAATGACATGCTGTGGAGGAAGGGGTGCTCTCCTCATCACTGGCCCCTGGTTCCTCTGCTCAAGATGCCCTGGTACTGCCCGCTGTCCACTCGGTCCTGGAAGTGCTGGCAAGGTCTGGTTAGCCATCCCCAATCTCCTGTGTGGACATGCCTCTATGGAGTGATCTCTGGCTCCACACACCAAGCACAGTCCATTTGCCCTCCGGCAAGTCTGTCGAGTGTGCCCTGGCTTCTGACAATGACTACAGAATACCAGTGGTTGGGCTGACTGATAAGGTGCTGGCCTGAAAGGTTGCCTCATCTGGATCTTCGCTGCTCTGAACGGGCCCCCTCTTCCCATAGGTACAAATGGTCTCTTCATGGCCTGCTGTCTCATCTGATCCCCTTGCTCCTTCTCAAACCCACGCTCTACCTCCCGAGCGATGGTGAGAACCTCTGCATAGGTCTTCAGCTGCTGGGGCATCAGGTACATCTGAATCTTCATCTGTAGACCCTGCTGAAACCTGCTCGCTCGCTTCTCCTCGTCCGTTACCATATACGGCGCGAAGCGGCTCAGTCGAAGAAACTCCGCGGCATACTCGTCCACGGACTTGTTCCACTGCTGGAGCCTGATGAATTGCTCCTCCATATCTTTCTGTGCTGTAGCAGGGAAGAAGCGGCTGTAAAAACTCTTGGAGAAGGCGTCCCAAGTAACGGGCTTCTCCAGTCTAGCCTCCTCTGCGAGCCACCAAGTTCTCGCGACATCCTTTAACTGAATCTTAGCTACTTCAACTTGGCTCTCCTTCGGGACACGGGCTGCATTCAGTAGGTCTGTCGTGTCCGTCAACCATTGCTCCGCCTCCAATGGTTTCTCGCTCCCCGTGAATATAGCAGGCTGTAGTCTTCTGAAGTCCGATACATTCCCGGGCTTCTGTTCCTTCGGGGCTGCTAACTCTTGTCTAAGGAGCTCGGTCTGCTGCTGCTGATTTTCCATCTGCTGTTGCTGGTTCCCCAGCATGGTCTGAATGATTCTCAGGACATCAGCATTCTCTCCTCCTACGGGTCCATTGGGCACCTGCCCGATGTTGTTACGACCCGATCGTCTCTCCATTCCGAAAGATAACTGGAATTGGAAACAATGGAAAGGAGTTTAGGATACGAAGGAATTGATCAATGAAGGAAGCAAGAAGGACTCTATAACTTTGTACATTGTAGTTGGCATAAGCAAATTACTAGAATTTGCCACTTGATTGTACTTTAGGTTTGAGAGCCTAGGCTCTGATACCAACCTGTAACGCCCCGATTCCACGAATACGGGGACGTCACTGCGACGTATATACGTAGGTCATAATTTGCCCCCACGTATATACGTTAAGCATAAAAGTACAACAAAGATCAGAGTACAACACAAAGCGTGGTATATTCACATGCCAACTATAAAAGTACAAATACAAAGTTATACAAGTTATGATAACTATTACACTTTACAAGTGTTTTGTTTTCACAACCAAGTCCAAAGGAATATATACAAAGATATACACAAGGTGCTCACGTAAGAGATGGAGACTCGTGAGCCAAAAGAGGAGTACGGCACGAGGGAACTAGAGCTGGTCAGCCTGCTCACTGAAGTATGCCTGATCTTCCGTGGAAGGATCCACTTCGTTCCAGGTCTCGGAATCTGAATATGCAAATCCAAAGGATCAAGACATATAAACAATAGATAGCTACAGCCAAGTGGCTAAGGGGCGAGTACAAGTAAGATGGAACTATATAAGGTATATCAACTAACAGATATGAAAAGCATGAATAGGTAAAGTCGTACTATAGATCTACAATTAATGTTTTATTATTATTACTTGTTTTACTCGGATATCTAGCTATGTGACCCAGCGTCCCAGAGCACATAGATCCATATCCCAATAAAGCAAGGGGGTTATTGGAAATCAGCGGTTGTATCGACGAACTATGTTTACAGTGGACCCCGTACATGCCCGGGATAACGGTCCAGGATTGTTCCGTTGCTTGGTGACGGAAGCCAGCCGCTAGGCTATTCAGGAGGGACTTATGTATGCCCTTATCAAGATGGTACCAGTAATACAGGGAGCAAGCACTCCCCTCGGTCCCCTGGAGGCCCACAGGTCAGACCGGAACATGGGTTGCACAACACTCCTAAAAGCCACTGTAAACACGAACACATATCGATATCCGCATGTTTTCCCCCGACCCAATATAAGTTGGTCCATTTTATACAAAAGTCAAGGATATCATGCTTGGTTCAAGTGATGGCATGATAAGTGGGGATATCCATTTATTAACAAGTCATGAACGGGAATATATAATAACAAGTCATGAAGTAATATGAGATAAGATTCATCAAGTATCATGTCATGTAAGATCAGTAATGTAGCATAAACATGAACAATGTATCACATGTGTATAGAGGTTAAAGTCCAAAATCAGAAAAGGAAACAACTAAGTTAAATAGTCAGAATTAGTCGACTAGGTGGGAGATTAGTCGACTAATAAGGGTCTTCAGTCGACTAATGGTCCGCAGGAGTCGACTAAAGTGGTCTTCCAGAGAGTTTGGTAGTCGACTTGGGTTGGAAGGGTAGTCGACTTGGAGAACTATAAGTCGACTAACGGGTACGCAAGTCGACTAAATTTGTGATATAAAAAGTTGGGATTAATTTCCGGGACATGTTAGTCGACTAGGGTACTATGTATAGTCGACTAGAGGTCTCTGGTCGACTAATAATTTGGGATAAGTCGACTAGAGCCGAGAGTTGGTAATTTTTTGGTTCAAGGAAAATTAGTCGACTAGGGGTCAAAATGTAGTCGACTAGGGGGGTCTAGTCGACTGATAAAAATGGGTTAGTCGACTAAAACTGTGAAAATCAGAAAAGCTACGTTTCAACTAAAGTGGGTTAGTCGACTAGTCTCTAGGTCAAGTCGACTAATCCTGGAGAAAACAGAAAACAGAACAGAATTTCAGATGGTTGTTTGTTGGCCTAAAAATGGGATTTTTATGACACAAGTGTATATGAATGATCTTCACATGTACACAAGAAGTGATCTAGTCTTGGTGAGTAAAAATACTCACTTCGAACGGTTGTTTGGGGCTTTCTACGAGTTCCGGAAGAATTCGAGGTCGACGAAAAGTGCCGAAGTGATCCTCGACGATCTCGCGGACGATCCCAAATCCCAAGTTGTAATTGCTCGAGATGGGGACAAGGACCTAGGGTTTACTTTAGAGAAGGAGAGGAATTTGCAAAGGTTGGTTTCTTGATGAAGTGGAGAAAAGAATAAAAATGTAAAGAGTTTAGTTTAAATAGGGTTTGGATTTGTAAAGGAGAAATAATTAAATAATTGAGAGGGGTCTTTTTGCAAATATAGAATGAGATATTTTCTTGACCAATCACAATTAGCCAAGTGGGGGGTGAGGTGGAGAGTATTAATGGGGAAGGTTGTGGAAGAAAGATATTTTGGAAAATATTTGAATTTTGGAAAATAGAAATTCAAATGGATTATGGAGGAAGCTAAAGGATTTAAGGAAAAGGAAAAAGAAAAGAAATCCAAATGGGAAGATATTTCTCTAACTCGAAATATTAAAATATTGAAAACACGGGTTCCCGGGTTAAAGTCACGTACACGGAAAACATTTCGGAAAATACCGAAATCGTCCTGATTTCGAGTATCTCGGAACGACTCGCAATTTTCACCAAAAATCAATAATAATATACGTAGACTCATAGTAAAACCCTTTTTAAGAAATACCTTATAATTTTAAAGTTAAAAATCTCGGAACCAATAAAATACCGACTCCGAAAGAATTTTCATAAATTCATAAAATTCTAAGAAAAAGAATGTAGATAGAAGATACGATTCTAAGAGATAATGCCTAAAGGACTTTCTAGAAATTCCTAACTGTTTGTAAGATAAAAATTCGGGAATCGATCAGTGACACTGGTCGACACCGGTTTTGAAGAAATTCATTTTAATTCTAGAAATTTCCAGAAAATCACACAAATTCTAATATATTAGAAAATGATATTTGAAATTGAAATTGGTCAAATACGGGAAGTAAATCGAAAAAATACGATCGGAAATCAGAATACGCAACTTAGTACGTATTACGGAAACGGGGTATTACAAAAGCCTTTAATACCTCTTAGAATACCTTACGAATAAACAGCTAACTGTCCTTGAGTCCAGCTATTTCTCATATGGTATATATGGTCGAGCTTCTGCTGGACCACCCCAAACATGTAGATGTCTAATGCTGAGAGATTTCTTAGTTTATAACTCATATAGAGTTTTAGTTACTGTTTTACTAGGTACTCTATTAAGGAGGTAGACAGTCGTCTTTAACCTTTACTCCATAATGACTCTGGTAGAGTAGTGTGAACTATCATACTCCTAACCATGTCCTTTAGTGTGTGGTTTCGTCTCTCAGCAACACCATTTTGACGAGGTGTCCCTGACATGGTGTACTAGGCTACAATACTACACTCTTTCAGAAATTGACAAATAGTTCTGGACATCTACCTGATCTATCATATCTACCGTAGGACTCACCACCATGATCAGATCTAATGACTTTAATCTTTCTACTCAGTTGATTTTCAACTTCAGCTTTATCGATTTTAAACATGTCCAGTGATTAGGATTTCTCATGAATCAAGTATAGGTACTCATAACGAGAGTAATCGCCTGTAAAAGTGATGAAGTATTTATGGTCATTCCCAAATGCTGTAGGGAATGGGCCACAAATGTCTATATGCACCAAATCTAAGACTCCTAAACTTCGTTTAGCACCAAACTTTCTAATGTTTTTTTAATTAATCTTCGCTTACTGCCTAGGCTATTCACATATAAAGATTTAGGATATGAAGTATGGAGTTTCAATTTATATAGCCATTAATCAGAATTCTAATACCAACAACTTTAGATTTAGAAAGAAGACTAAGCATTTCATTATCAACAGTGATAGTAAAACCAGATTTGTCTAACAATGAAATAGAAATATGATTCCGTTTATAAAGACAGTACATATAAAGTCTCATCCAAATTTAAAACAAAATACCAAAATTCTAATCTAAGGCTACAAAGTCCAACAACTTCAACTACAACTTTATTTCCATCACCATGTATCCGTATCGCTCAGCTGGGCTGGGCCTCCTTTGGGTTTGAAAGTTTCGTATTGAATCGCTTATATGAATTATCTATTCACCATGTATGAAGTGGCACTAAAGCTAAATTAATTACAGAACAAACATAAATATGAGATATACTCGTTAAATAGCCATTTCTGGTACTTCATACAATTCTTCTTGAGGTGGCTTACTTTCTTGCAAAAGAAGCATGCAATAAGCTTAGGCTTCTTCTCCTGCACTTTTGTCACTTACGATCGACTACTGTAGTGGTATTTATGTTCCTCCTTTTAGTTACACTTTTCCTTTCTTATTAGAAGTGTTACCCTGAATGCTAAGTGAGCACTTTCAGTTTTTTCGTATTTCAATCTCTCTTCTTTTCGGACACAGTGATGGATGAGTTCAATGAGATTCCACTTTTCCCTTTGAGCATTATAAATAATCTTAAAAAGGGTTATACTTTATAAGAAAAGATATTAAAATGAAGTGCACTAGAATCTCTTTAGAGAGTTTCAATTTCGGTGTCTTTACTTTAGAAATAAGATTGGATATTTCCATAATGTACTCCCACATATTTTCTTTGCCGTTGTAGTGCATATTTATCAGCTTTCTAAGATGCGTGCTGGCCTCAACTTTATACGATTTAACAAAATCGGTTTGCTACTTCAGCTGAAAAAATTCTTAGGACTGACTTTATCAAGCATAAAACCCCTAATAGTTATAAGAATAGTGTGTTTTATGACCCTTAGACACATCCTGAAAGATCTCTCCCACTTATCTTAATTGGCCTTTTCTTTACTGAACTTTTGTTGGTGATAGTAGAGGTCCATCAGTTCTTAAGGTGTAGTTTAGGTCCATGAATTCAAGAATGATCTTTTACGTGATCTTACCACTTCTTAAAGTTTGTACCATTCAATTTAGACTACATAAATGTACAATCTCTCATCAATTTAACATAAACATTGTATTTAACAAAATTCTACTGTAATAACCATAAAAATTAATTTAGAAAAAATGCAACCAGTTTAACCGATAGAGCTGTCGGCCAAACTTTAAGAACAAGTTGTGTCTCTATATGTCAACACTGTATTGGCTCAATATAGATACCCTAAAATCTAACTCCTATATAAGAGAACAACCTTAGTCCCCAACGGTCTAAGTGGAACTCCGGCTAAGACCAGAAGTGTTAAAAACTCTGGCCTTGTCAAGGCTGGAGTTTTCAATATGGGTTCTAAAACTCCATTTGTCAATTGCGAAGTTTTTTAAAATCACCAACCGACGAGACGCTTCACACTAGCGACGAAGTCAACCATTGGTCGACGTAACATGTCAGAAATCAATTTTGTTAATTATTTTTGAGAAAAATCTGTTTTCAAAATTATTTATAAAATGAGTATTATTTTAAAAAATTGTCTATCAGATAAGTTTAGAATTGGTTTAGTTCGGAATTGGGAAAGTTTTCATAATCACAGAGACAGAGTCTGAATCTGGAATTTTGCAAGAGTTTAATACAAAATTTACAAAAGTTTTTTCAATAATTAGAGTGGTGTAGCAGAAGCCTGGTGGGCCCATCCTAAGATCAAAACCTAGCTAGCAAAGATTGGTTTATCTGTTATTATTTTCCTCTTTTCGTAATTATTTCTTGTTATTATTTTCCTTTTTTTTTTGTAATGACACCAGTATAAATTGTTAAGCAGTCACCTATTACTTCAATAAATACCAGGAGATAGAGGAATCAGACAATAAACAGTTTGAGAAACAGAGGGACATACATTCAACAATTCAAAATTACTCTGGTTTTGCTTCCACATTGTTTACTACATCAACAACAATTAACAAAAGCCCCTCAAGCTCCCCTCCTCTAAAAAGACAGCACAAATTTGGAACAACACACAGCCTGCAAACGTCACAATAGATAAAATTAGGGCTTCTTTTTTCTAATTATAAACTCTTTTTTGAAGTTTCTATATAACTTTTTAATGTTTATAATTACTAACTTCATTTTATTATAATTACAAACTTCTTCTGGTTGTCAATCCAAAATGACACTCTGAGATCACACCCAAACAGTAATAATTAAAATGTGAAGTCTATGAGAATTATTTATGAAGGCAATGTGGTATTATTGCATTTGCCCACAACTGGATCAAAGTTTTAATTCACATAAAAAATTTACTTCCAAATATTTAACTTAATCTAGGCTTTTTTTCTGATGACAGAGCAGTAATCACAGAAGTCTGTCTTGATCCTTCCAAAAGAAAATTAAAAAAAAAAAGGAGAAAAATAAAATATATCTGAACACTATATATAGGAATATATGCCAAATTTACCACATCTAACAAAACTTTGCCATCAGAAAACTCACAGTAGAAAAATAGCAATAAAAAACTTCTCAATTACGTACTTCTTTGATATTTTATCTTAAAAAAAAAAAAAAAAAAAACATGTAACCATCTTATAGCAATAATTCAGTGATCCCATTTATAACAATAACACATGAAGGCTACAACTTCAATCTACCTAAATTTATTCAGCCATAATATTAGAAAATACTAATAAATTTGATATAGATAGAGGAGCTCTGACTGTGTACGCACTTTGGATCTTAACTGAACTGGTTCATCAAATCATACTCAGTGAAGAGAGCTTTCTGCTCATGGGTTTTTCCTCTCCTTCATCACAATAACTCCAATCTGAGAATGGCTCGGTTGCTCAATGTAAGTCAAGTTGCAGTCGCGGAGAAAATCCAGAAGAGGCTTCAGTATTTTCTTTGGCGCATCGCCTCTAAATCTAGAAGGAGATTGGGAATGATCCAAGCAATCAGAAGAGAGAGCAACAGAGAGCTCAGTCTCTTTCAGCAGCCCCCATTTTGCCAGAGTGGAGTGCAAGTTTTTCACAGAAGGGAGGACTGAGCTCCACGTGGGCTCAGAGCTTTCGTTGCAGAGAACACCTCTGCCTACTACAACTTTGGTGATTTTGGTGGGTGGTGAGTGAACAAGGACATGGGAATTCAGCCAGTTCTCTGCTTCAGAGACACTGGAGGAGACTACAGGGAGGTCTGCTTCAGTTACAGAGATTTCAATGGGGGTTGGGTTCAGTTCCTGGAAACTCATCAGCTTCAGAACTTCACTCTCTGCACACAATTAGCAAAAAAGGAGGAGATTTTAGATGCCTAAAATGAAACCAGTGTTGTTAAAAGAGAGAGAGAGGTTGCTTACCATTGAAACCCAAGAGAGGGAGAAGGGAGAAAGCAAGGTAGAAGCCCACCATTGCTGAATGAAAGAGGTTGCAGCTCTTGTTTGATGAACTTCATTTAAACGTGGGTGGGAAGTTATGGATGAGAGAGCGGAGACAGTTTTGTACAAAAGCGCGAGGAGCGTGAAGCTTCCCTGTTTTGTTTTCTTGTTTTGCTTCGGGAAAAGGTCTCGCTCCACAACCACCAATTGGAATGGTAGCTAAGGACGGGTGGATAGACCCTCTCGTAGTGAAGAGATCGAGCATGGTCAATTTGCTCAAGGGTTTGATAACATGTGCTCAACCAAAGCCTCTTTTTCCTGAATGGTAATTCAGCAACAGGGGTGAAAAGAGTAAAGCAGTGCTCGAACTAAGACGGGGAATAAGTCTACTAGTCAAGAAACGCGTAGCAAACTCGGCTGAGCCGATAAAAGCTTTTGGATGTGGAAAAAAGGGCTATTATCAACTGAAATGGCGTTTTAGAAATTTTTATTTCAAAATGAAACGCCGATAGAGGACCAATAGCCTATTTTATACGGAAAGCCAAACCTTTATCTTTAATAATTTTTAATAAGCCTTTTCAATAATTAATCCGTACCTTTTATTTAGTTTACTGCCGAAATCAGAATAAGAGGAAATATGAGTCAAACAAAACAAAGGTTATAAAATAAATGAAAGGATCTAATGGAAAGAAAGAACTTTGGAAAAGGGAACACCACGTGAAAACTAGCTAGTTGCATACATTTAAATAGAATTTTTGACACTATATAGGCTACCTTATTTTGTTTTGAGACACTGGAGGAGACCGCAGGGTGGCCTGCTTCAATTACAAAGATTTCAATGGGAGTTGGTGTTAAAAATTTGAAATTAATCAAGTGATTTGGGAAAAATTTGAGCTGAATTTTAGGTCGGACCCACTGCTCGGAATGCGCGAAAGATGATTGAAATGTGTTCTCCTTTCATTATCGATGAACGTGATATATTCATATATTCAATTCCGTTTCCGAACGAATGAAATATTGAAGTCGGAAGTTGACCTAAAATAAGAACTAAATGAGACAAAAAAGAGTGAAAACTCTTTAATCTAACAGTAAAAGTGATATATGAATAGATGTGTCTGTTCGGCGCACGGACGTGTTTATTTGGAACGGTTGCACCCATTCCGATCGAATGGATGTATCTGCTAGGGAACAACCCGTTTCGACAAACGAATGCGTCTATTCGGCGAATGAATGTATGTGAATGGAAAGGTTGTGCCCGTTCTAACTGAACAAATATGTTTGTTCGGAATAGTTGTGTCCATTCCGATCGAACGGATGTGTCTACTCAGAAAAAGCTTCTCCTAAATTCCAATATAAAAAGCAGAATTCCACTCCAAAAAATAACTCAAAAAAACTTAGAATAACAACCACAAGAAAAAATGAGTTCAAGAAAATTTATTGAATTCCTTTCAAATTTCTGACTGAATTCTGATTTTTAGTCTGTATCATTTTTCTACTTTCGTCTTTGAACAAGTGAAAGATACAGGTCAACTTTGGTTCAATTGTACGTGATTTTGTCAAGTGTTGCATAGTATGAAACAATATTGTATCTTAGGAGATCAGCGTTTATTATCCCGTATGTAACGTAGCGAGGGACATAATTGTCTTAAGGAGATTCGTTTTACGCATACCTCACTCTAAAATCTCTTTTATTTTGTTACTCTCTCCGTTTATACTACCACTCAATGCTTGCAGGAATTATTGAATTCTAATATACTCTCTGTACATTTGAACTAACATTCTTATTGTAAGGATTATGCTGAATAAGATATTCATGCAGGAATATTTATTTTAATAAATATTATTACTAGATAAATTATTATTGAATTATTTACCTTCCTGATTTATTACTAATACAAGACTAACTAACTACTAACCCGATTGGCGTCTAAGGAAGGTATTTGAAAGATAATTCTGTAATTAAGAAACGTTCAATTGAATAAAAAATCTCCCACTTAATTTTCACCGACCTGGCTGATTGAACTAGTTGATCTTGATCTTGATTTGGTTTGTCAAGAACAACAATCTTAAGATAATTAATTTATTAAAATTGCTAACTTCTACTCTGCTTGAATTGCAAAAATGTCTGATACTAATCAAGAGAGTATCAGTGGAGCACTAAGAGTGTCAAACTAGACTGTGAAATCTGCTCCCCTTGCTATTCTGAAGATGAAGGATGCTAGTACTAAGAAGTTTATCGTATGATGATTTCTTGTGTACTAAATGGTGTATAGTAAGAGTGTGATCAGTCAAAATTATAAGTATGTTTATAACATACAAAGTCAAGGTTGGGAATCGACTCAACAAAAACATAAAGATTCTATGATCCGATCAAGACGAAGAATATGAGTCAAATAAATTCAGTGAGTTGTGTGCTAATTTTGGTATAATCCAACAAACCATAACACTATACAGTCCTCAACAGAATGGGATTGCTGAAAGAAAGAAGAAAAATTTAAAGAAATGATTAATTTTGTGCTCATAAGTTTTGGATCACTGCATAACTTGTGGGGGGGGGGGGGGCCTATTAACTGCAAATCAGGATATCGACAAGAAAATTTATCTTATTCCATTTGAGTTGTGACATGAAATGCCTCCTTCCTACTGTTACCTCAAAATGTGAGGGTGCCTTGTAAATGTACCAGCGCCACAACCTAAGAAGACTAAGTTGGGATTTAAAACGGTAAACTGTATTTTCATATGCTATACCTTGAATAGCAGTACCTACAGTTTTCTGGTATACAACTCAGAAATATCGGATATTCATGTAAACATAATTAACGAATCAAGAGATGATGTGTTTTTGAAGGCGTCTTTCAGTACAAATGGAAAGAAGATAAGACTTCTGAGAAAATAACACATGAAACAACCTTCAGAGATGACGAATCAAGAGATGATGTGTTTTTGAAGGCGTCTTTCAGTACAAATGGAAAGAAGATAAGACTTCTGAGAAAATAACACATGAAACAACCTTCAGAGATGAAAGACGCAGTGAACCAATAATTGATGCAGAAGTTGAACCAAAGAGGAGTAAAAGATAGAGAATCTCTAAATCCTTTGGTCCAAACTTTGTAGCATATGCGCTTGAAAACGAGCATTAAATATTTAAGGAGGCTACATCTACTCCAGAAGCACAAATATGGAAAGTGTAACCACTTAGAGGGGTGAATAGATGATGTGCTAATCAAATACGAAAATTAAAAAAACTTTTACACTAACAAAACTAACACACAAATGATAACCAAAGAGTGAAGCCGAATTCCTGGTGAATGGCTCTAAAACTTCTCTTCAAGATTCCTCTTGATTAAGAGTAGAGATGCTTTAATAGCTCTCTTAGTTCAACAAGTGTAAGCACATGAAAATATATCAAGCATGTAAAGATAGATAAGAAATAAGAGCATGCAAGATATTAATTAAATAATCCCAAGCATGTATATTAATTAAGCACAATTAATCCAACCATATAAAGATATAAACAATATGAGCATGCACGATATATAAACACAAGTAAGTAAAGAGAGATAAGTACTCGCAAACACAAGAGAATTATTCGAGATTCGACCCACTTGCTTTACATTACCTGTAACGCCCCGATCCTGGCGGATACGGAGACGTTACTGCGACGTATATACGCAAGTCAGAAGTACCTTCACGTATATACGCTAAGCATCAGTACAGGCAAGAATCAGAGTACGGAAGCAAGGGTGCATTATACATTCCAACGCATGAGTACAATTACAAAGTTATCACCAGAGGTGATCCGATATTACAATAATATTACATCACCTGATAGGCGCAAATGCGAGAATACAAAGAGATGTACAAGAGTGAACAGTATAAAAGGCACTCACGAGTTTACTACAAGGGAACTCGAGAGGCACACAGGGAGGCCTGGAAGGATAGAGCTCCAGACGGTCTGCTGGGGATCCATGCTACCGCTGCGCCACTCTGATCAGCAATAGGGAGAATCCACAGGCTCCAAGCTCCATGACCTGGACATGAGAATCCAGGGGAGTCAGATGAAACTCCCCAGGCGAGTGGTGAAGCAAAAGCCAAGTGGCGAGCAAGGATAAGCATATGTAAAGCGATAAACCAAATAAAGCCGAGGACGAGCAAATCTGATTGTATGGTTTCAGATCACGGCTCCATAAGACTAGTACGTCGAAGGAATAATCCAAACAAGAAACCCTCATCTATATACCCTTATCTTATGTCACCATAATCTAAGCACATACAACCAGACTGCACTCAGGGCATGATAAGATAATGAGCAGGAGGCAGGTGGATACAAGGAATAAAGTAGGGCATGAGCAGTTAACATAATAATACTCATAAAACCGGAAATCCGAGGTAAAACCAGCACAAGCAATATGGTAAGGCATATCACAGATTCATAGCCGTTTAGGCTGCAGGTTTCAGTATGCGTCCCATTCCACATACCTCTACTTACAACTTAAAGAGCCGGTTATTAGACACTTTATTATTACTCGTCCTACCCTGATATCTAGCTATGTGAACTAGCGTCCCAGCACACATAGATCCATATCCGAGTAAAGCAAGATTGTTATTGGAAACCAGCGGGGGTATCAACGAACTATGTTTACAGTGGGTCCCGTACATACCCGGGACCACGGCCCAGGATTGTTCCGTTGCTTGGTGACGGAACCTGCCGCAAGGCTAACAGGAGGGACTTATGTATGCCCTTATCATGATTCAGGAGGAGGGAGCCAGCACTCCCCTCGGTCGCCTGGAGGCCCACAGGTCAGACCGGAAGTTTTAGTTGCACACATGCCTAATACCACTGTAAACACGAACACATATTGATAGCCGCATGTTTCCCCCGACCCGATGCAAGTTGTTCCTTTTATGATTTATTAGGTTATTATCAATTTACGGGAATAACAAGAGCAGGACATGATCAGGAATTCAGGAGTTCAGGTCACTGTATATAATACAGGATAACAGGTCACTGATCATGATACAGGATAACAGGTCACTGTACATAGTACAGGATAACAAGACAGGGTTCCCGTAAATGTGATAATCACAGGTCAAGTATATCATGCTGGGTGTCAAGTGATAGCATGACAGGATGATGATATTAGACAGGTAACCAGTCATGTCAAGAGATTGATATAGTCCGGTGGCAAGCCATGTCATAACAAGGGGTCTTGCCAAGTAGTAGCATGTCAGGTGTTAGATGATAATACATCAGTTGTCAGGTGATATACATGTGTTAAAAGTAGCATGAAAACAATAAGTAGTATAAACAGGTGACAGGCTTTGGCATGAAGATGGTAGTAAGTCAAGTAAAAGCATGCCAAGTATAAACATATCCAGCAAGTAATAGAATAACAGTTGTACACAATCAAATCAAGGGGTTAGTTCTAAATAACATAAATCAGGAGTAATATAAGTCAACTGATGAGATTAGGAAAGTCCTAAAAGGATAGCGAGAACACTCGCATAACCAATGATATAGTAAAGCAAGAGGGTAGCGAGATCACTCGCCTAAATCTTGGTGAAATCTCTGATATCCGGAATCCAGGAAATTAACGCGTCAGTGCGTTAGAGAGAAAGTGATAGAAAGAGAGAGTGCACAGGGAGAGGAGTAGGCATAGGAACGCGAGTTTATAAAAGTGAGACGCGGGAGTCGCGTCGCAGGAATAGCAGACGCGGGGATCACAGACGCGGGGATCGCGTCGCGAAGGTGTCAAACGCAAGGCTCGTGTCCTGCGTTTAAGTGCGGACGCGAGTATAACTCCGCGTTACGCCAATATGAATAGAACACTGACGCGGGCATGGGATCCGCGTTAGGAAACAACAGAGAGGAGAGAAGGTGATATATGTCGAGTGACAAGTCACCATATAATGCATGACTCGAGGACAAGATCCATAATCAAGAAAGGAATTAACTACAACAAACGGCCAGACTTAGTCGACTTAGGGAGAAACATGTAGTCGACTAATAAAGGAGTTAGTCGACTAGAGAAGAGGTCAAGTCGACTAGTCAAGTCTGCGTTTGGGAAAGCTGCGTTTCAGGAAGGAAAGTTAGTCGACTAGGGCATTTGGATTAGTCGACTGGTGGAGTCCGCGTCTCAGAGAGCCGCGTCTCAGGAGAGAAGTTAGTCGACTAGGTCAAAAGGGTTAGTCGACTAATGAAGTCTGCGTTTTCAGAAGTAGGACTGCGTTTCAAAGGGGTTAGTCGACTAGGAGATGGTTCAAGTCGACTAATAGAATGCAACAGAGAGCAGATTAGTCTTTTGAGGGTTGTGGTTTTATTGTTATACAAATGCAAGTTAACCAAGTCTTTGGAGAGGAAAATCACTTGCTTAACAAGTTCCTTGCTGCGTCCAACAAAGGGAAGTTCGGCCCCAATCCAAAAGGAGGGTACCGGCCCTTTGCGTCGCGCCAACGGAGAAGAACGCGGCCCCAAACCAAAAGGTGAGGCCGGTCTACTCAAAGTGATGAAAGTTGATGGTGCAAGTCTAGTTCAAGTGGTCCAACTGAGATTTCACAAACGGTGTTACGGGAGCGACGAGTTGGCTAGAATGAAAGAGCTCGCCGAGGAGGTGAAGATGGTATACTTGGTGGTGGCTAAGATGAGTAGGTGGTGGTGGAGATGGTGGAGAAGTTTATGGAGAGGATGGGTTCATGGTGTTTCATGGTGAAAAAGAGGAAGAAGAAGATGGTATGGAGGTATTGTTGTTGTTGGAATGGAGGAGGAGATGGAGGAGAGGATGAGTGGTGGAATTTGTGGTGAAAATGGTGGAGAAATGATGGAGAAATGGGTGGCCAAGGAAGCAAGAGGGCTGCCATTTGCTCTCTGGTTGCATGCTGCAAAAGGGAGAAGAAGAGAAAAAGTGAAGGAGAGAGGAAGAAGGAAGGATGGGGTGGTTATATATAAAGGGTAAAGAATATAATATAATATGATGTTGACTTTGTTCAACAAGGAAACCTTGCGTTTCTTGCCATACAAAAGCTGCGTCTCTTGCAAGAGACCAGCGTTCAAGTCAAATGAAGAGCCAAACGCGGGGATTTAAAGCCGCGTCCAGGGAAAGCCAAAAACTGCGTTTCAACAAAAGGACAAAATCCATGATGATTTGATTGGGATTGATCTGAGGTGCATTAAATGAAGCATGGGGAGAGGATCTCTGCATTAAATGCAGAATCCAAGGAATGAAGCTCGCGTTTGGGGAAGGAGAGAGAAAAGTGGGAAAATATCTGGACACTATTCCGGTATCTGAGAAAACACCGAAAACTCCGGAAAAGTCCAAAAATAAAGTAACTTGGAAAGCTTCCGAAAAATTCTCAAAAATAATAAATATTATAAAATGATTTTTGGTGAAATCAGTTTTCAGGAATTCAATCTCATTTTCAAAATAAAAATCATAAGGTCGACAGTCAATACCGGTCTACACCGGGTCGGCCAGATTTTGATAAATTCTGAAAAATCTCAGAAAATGTATTAAAGAAGAAAATATGATTTTAAGAAGTAAAGTGAAAGCGGATTTTAGAAATTCAATCTCAATTGTAAACTAAAAATCCTGGAATCAACCAGCGATACTGGCCGATACCGAATCCGGTGGAATTTTCATAAATTCATAAAATCCTTAGAAAAAGGTATTTAGATAGGAAATGTGATTTTGAGAAATAATGTCTAAAGACACTTTTAGTAATTCCAATTAGTTTGTAAATAAAAAATCCGGGAATCGGTCAGCGGTACTGGTCGACACCGGTTTTGAAGATTTCCAACTTAATTCAGGAAAATTCCAGAAAATCATAGAAAATCTAAAATACTGAAAAATGATGTTTAAAACTGAAATCGGTCAAATCGGAATAACAAAAAGATCAAATTGAGTAGTCTACTAGGATCGAGTCCCCGGTTCAGACTAGGGCTGACTCCGAGTTCACAAATCCGAACCCAAGGCAATACGATCATATGAATAATTCATAATACAAAACAAATACAGGAAGTAAATCAAAAATACGATCAGGAAATACGAATACGCAACTAAGTACGTATTCCGAGAACGGGGTGTTACACTCCATCCACCTTACAAAAAATTGCGTCCTCGCAATTTCGATAAGGGGTGAAATGAACACAAAAGGGTAGGAATGAGGATTATGCCAATCAAGATATGAATAACTATGAGCTGATCTCACAGATCGACTGAACGGCTAACTCAAGACTGAGGTATCTCTACACTTCTGTCGTATATATACATCCTCTGACGGTGCCATAATAATACTGACTCAATGTCTGCTTATGCAAGTACGCTGTCAGAACCCCATTCTGAATAATATAGAGTGAGCTGAGATAATCAATAATACTTCAATCAACTGTGAACCAAGGCTGATGAAATCCATAGAATTCCATAGTGCTGAAATTCATAATATAATAAAACCCTACATGGCGAGATGTTGTCCTTCTGCAGTAGAATCGCTGATGTGCTGCATACATACTAATCCTTCGAGAATAGACCAGAATACCCATGGTAAGGAAAACCCTGATAATACTGAGCATGAATCAAGAAGACCAATAATTAAGCATTTCTGTATACTGGGCCTTACTAACTTTAAAAGTTATAGCCAAGAATATAGAATAACCATGGAGAATTCTGAATACTGACTTCTGAATGATAACCTGACTGCAGATAGAACATGTAGAAGATAATCTGAGCCCTGCAAGATTTGTCGAATGGACCATTGACAAGGATCATGGCGATAGCTCAGATACAGTGATGAAACTCTGTTCAGCAGATCCATGAAAGCACGCTGGGCAAAAGAAATCTGAGGAATGGGCTAGAGTGCTAAGCACTGAAGGGACTAGCCACGGATGAAACCAAGCCTAGATGAGGTCATCGCGTAACACAGCTCAGGTGTATAAACATTAGGGTGCCCGCGAAGTTAACGCTCTACGAGGCTCGCATATGGCGAAGCTCACTCGGCGAAGCCAACGCGTAACACAACGCTAAATGCTAAACACCAGGGTGCAGCGAAACTCACACCCGGTTAGATTCACGGGTGTCTAGAACACGACCCTCGCTTGGCGATGCTAGCGGAGCCTTTGGTCCACCAAATCAATAAAAACTGCCAGGAGTTATTGGCTCTGAGAACATGATCAAGAAATTATAATAACTGAGACGTGTCCCGAATGCTGTCTTCTGAATAATAACCGGACGGCATATTAGCTCTGAGAAAACCCGAGTTCCATGATCATAGTCGAAGAAATCATGATCGTTATTAGAGTAATAGAAAATATCATAACTCTATCTGCCAGAAGTCCTGATTCTGAAATACCGTTCTATACTGACACTTCTAATGAAATGATGCAAACTGTCTGACTATATAAGTGACGACTACTCTGCTTGATGGGCTAGTCTCCCGTGATGTATCCATAAATATAAGAATATAACGCGGAGCCGAAGATCTGTCTAATATAAGACAATGTGATATACAGAGTCGAGAAATGCCAGAACATAATTAGAACGAACCACTTCTGCCCGGCTGTTACCTCACTAGTCAACACATATCTTAAGTCGGCATAAAGATCACGAAAATCAAAATAAATCAGAATAGCAAAAGTAGAAGAGATAGGAATCATGAAATAGAGAGGGAGATAGGACGGACTAGGATTGATGGTGATAGAGCAATGAAGAGGGTATGATATAGAGAAGTTACCAACTCCCGGACATGCTAAAAATGGGAATAATTAGTTACGGTCAGTACTTCCAGAGTTCCTCTGCAGATATTGAATGCCCTTCCTGTTCTCACTCCATCATATTGAGCATCCTGACTTCCCCTCCAGTCAGATCATATGTCTGCTTCCCTTCACCATGTGCCCTAGTTCTTGGTCTCCTTTGTGTATAACTCCTTGCTTAATACCGGGGATGAAGCGAGATTATTCTGCCAGTAGGTCCTGGATTTCCTCACAACGGTGTTACTGGATGAGTTGATCTAATCTGTACGATGTCCCCTGCCTCTTCGAACAGACAGTCACTTTTCAATTAATCTCCGAACCCGTATATGACATAATTCTTAATCTTTCTGGTGGTTGTGTTGCAGGTGCCCGGCTTCGGACAATATCCACATGTCATATGTTGGGGGCAAGGTTGGAGGGATGGCTTAGCTAGTAGGGCATCCAGAGGCCTGTTTGATCCTTCACTTTCCTCAATTAAGAGGGTTTCGTCGCCAACTTCATCTGCATCTTATCCTGATCTTTCTTCTCTGGGTCCATTCTACTTCCCGGATGGTGACAAAAGAACTTGAGAATACTCCTTAGGCTGCTTGGGGATAAGAAACACCTTGATCCTCATCTTCATTTCTCATTAAAATTTTGCTTGCTCAGTTCTCCTTGTCGGCCACCATGTAAGACACCGACCGACTATACCTTAGAAATTTTGCTGTGTACTTATTTACTATTCAATCTCCCTACTGCAATTGATAAATCATCCTTTCATTTCTTTTTGAGTCATTACAGAGAAGAATCTTCTTATAAAAATCCTTCAAGAACTAGTCCCAAGTGATGGGCTTTTCCAGTCTTGCTGTTTCTACTAACCACCACGCCTTGACCGTATCTTTCAACTGGATCCTGGTCATTCCCACTTAGTTCTTCGTCAGGGACCCGAGTTGACTTAGAAGATCCATCATGTTTGCTGACCACTGCCATACATCCAGGGCTCCTCCATGCTTAAAAAGATTGCTGGCTGTAATCTTCCTAAATCCAACATGTCGCCTGGCTTCTGTTCCCTGAGTGCAATCAATAATCTGTGGTGCGGGACCTTCATCTGTTCTTGTTAGCTTTTCATCATGTTTTGTAGAAATCATCTCAAAATGACACTTCCTCCATTAAGGCCATTCTAAGAAGAACCAAAACCGTTAAGAATTCCCCATCTTTTCATGTCCAAGTTGGTCTAGGAATAACGAGAAACTGAAGTATGAAAGGATAGGAAAACTTCAGAATTCAAGGATAAGATTATCAAGAGAGAATGGATAACTTTGTACTTGTAATTGGATTGTATAACCAAGACTCATGCATTCCAGTTGCAAATTCCTTTACCATTAATTTGCCGTCTGGACGTACTGAGGAGGTGAGAGCCTAAGCTCTGATACCAACCTGTAACGCCCCGATCCTGGCGGATACGGAGACGTTACTGCGACGTATATACGCAAGTCAGAAGTACCTTCACGTATATACGCTAAGCATCAGTACAGGCAAGAATCAGAGTACGGAAGCAAGGGTGCATTATACATTCCAACGCATGAGTACAATTACAAAGTTATCACCAGAGGTGATCCGATATTACAATAATATTACATCACCTGATAGGCGCAAATGCGAGAATACAAAGAGATGTACAAGAGTGAACAGTACAAAAGGCACTCACGAGTTTACTACAAGGGAACTCGAGAGGCACACAGGGAGGCCTGGAAGGATAGAGCTCCAGACGGTCTGCTGGGGATCCATGCTACCGCTGCGCCACTCTGATCAGCAACAGGGAGAATCCACAGGCTCCAAGCTCCATGACCTGGACATGAGAATCCAGGGGAGTCAGATGAAACTCCCCAGGAGAGTGGTGAAGCAAAAGCCAAGTGGCGAGCAAGGATAAGCATATGTAAAGCGATAAACCAAATAAAGCCGAGGACGAGCAAATCTGATTGTATGGTTTCAGATCACGGCTCCATAAGACTAGTACGTCGAAGGAATAATCCAAACAAGGAAACCCTCATCTATATACCCTTATCTTATGTCACCATAATCTAAGCACATACAACCAGACTGCACTCAGGGCATGATAAGATAATGAGCAGGAGGCAGGTGGATACAAGGAATAAAGTAGGGCATGAGCAGTTAACATAATAATACTCATAAAACCGGAAATCCGAGGTAAAACCAGCACAAGCAATATGGTAAGGCATATCATAGATTCATAGCCGTTTAGGCTGCAGGTTTCAGTATGCGTCCCATTCCACATACCTCTACTTACAACTTAAAGAGCCGGTTATTAGACACTTTATTATTACTCGTCCTACCCTGATATCTAGCTATGTGAACTAGCGTCCCAGCACACATAGATCCATATCCGAGTAAAGCAAGATTGTTATTGGAAACCAGCGGGGGTATCAACGAACTATGTTTACAGTGGGTCCCGTACATACCCGGGACCACGGCCCAGGATTGTTCCGTTGCTTGGTGACGGAACCTGCCGCAAGGCTAACAGGAGGGACTTATGTATGCCCTTATCATGATTCAGGAGGAGGGAGCCAGCACTCCCCTCGGTCGCCTGGAGGCCCACAGGTCAGACCGGAAGTTTTAGTTGCACAACATGCCTAATACCACTGTAAACACGAACACATATTGATAGCCGCATGTTTCCCCCGACCCGATGCAAGTTGTTCCTTTTATGATTTATTAGGTTAATTATCAATTTACGGAATAACAAGAGCAGGACATGATCAGGAATCAGGAGTTCAGGTCACTGTATATAATACAGGATAACAGGTCACTGATCATGATACAGGAAACAGGTCACTGTACATAGTACAGGATAACAAGACAGGGTTCCCGTAAATGTGATAATCACAGGTCAAGTATATCATGCTGGGTGTCAAGTGATAGCATGACAGGATGATGATATTAGACAGGTAACCAGTCATGTCAAGAGATTGATATAGTCCGGTGGCAAGCCATGTCATAACAAGGGGTCTTGCCAAGTAGTAGCATGTCAGGTGTTAGATGATAATACATCAGTTGTCAGGTGATATACATGTGTTAAAAGTAGCATGAAAACAATAAGTAGTATAAACAGGTGACAGGCTTTGGCATGAAGATGGTAGTAAGTCAAGTAAAAGCATGCCAAGTATAAACATATGCAGCAAGTAATAGAATAACAGTTGTACACAATCAAATCAAGGGGTTAGTTCTAAATAACATAAATCAGGAGTAATATAAGTCAACTGATGAGATTAGGAAAGTCCTAAAGGTAGCGAGAACACTCGCATAACCAATGATATAGTAAAGCAAGAGGGTAGCGAGATCACTCGCCTAAATCTTGGTGAAATCTCTGATATCCGGAATCCAGGAAATTAACGCGTCAGTGCGTTAGAGAGAAAGTGATAGAAAGAGAGAGTGCACAGGGAGAGGAGTAGGCATAGGAACGCGAGTTTATAAAGTGAGACGCGGGAGTCGCGTCGCAGGAATAGCAGACGCGGGGATCACAGACGCGGGGATCGCGTCGCGAAGGTGTCAAAACGCAAGGCTCGTGTCCTGCGTTTAAGTGCGGACGCGAGTATAACTCCGCGTTACGCCAATATGAATAGAACACTGACGCGGGCATGGGATCCGCGTTAGGAAACAACAGAGAGGAGAGAAGGTGATATATGTCGAGTGACAAGTCACCAAATATAATGCATGACTCGAGGACAAGATCCATAATCAAGAAAGGAATTAACTACAACAAACGGCCAGACTTAGTCGACTTAGGGAGAAACATGTAGTCGACTAATAAAGGAGTTAGTCGACTAGAGAAGAGGTCAAGTCGACTAGTCAAGTCTGCGTTTGGGAAAGCTGCGTTTCAGGAAGGAAAGTTAGTCGACTAGGGCATTTGGATTAGTCGACTGGTGGAGTCCGCGTCTCAGAGAGCCGCGTCTCAGGAGAGAAGTTAGTCGACTAGGTCAAAAGGGTTAGTCGACTAATGAAGTCTGCGTTTTCAGAAGTAGGACTGCGTTTCAAAGGGGTTAGTCGACTAGGAGATGGTTCAAGTCGACTAATAGAATGCAACAGAGAGCAGATTAGTCTTTTTGAGGGTTGTGGTTTTATTGTTATACAAATGCAAGTTAACCAAGTCTTTGGAGAGGAAAATCACTTGCTTAACAAGTTCCTTGCTGCGTCCAACAAAGGGAAGTTCGGCCCCAATCCAAAAGGAGGGTACCGGCCCTTTGCGTCGCGCCAACGGAGAAGAACGCGGCCCCAAACCAAAAGGTGAGGCCGGTCTACTCAAAGTGATGAAAGTTGATGGTGCAAGTCTAGTTCAAGTGGTCCAACTGAGATTTCACAAACGGTGTTACGGGGAGCGACGAGTTGGCTAGAATGAAAGAGCTCGCCGAGGAGGTGAAGATGGTATACTTGGTGGTGGCTAAAGATGAGTAGGTGGTGGTGGAGATGGTGGAGAAGTTTATGGAGAGGATGGGTTCATGGTGTTTCATGGTGAAAAAGAGGAAGAAGAAGATGGTATGGAGGTATTGTTGTTGTTGGAAATGGAGGAGGAGATGGAGGAGAGGATGAGTGGTGGAATTTGTGGTGAAAATGGTGGAGAAATGATGGAGAAATGGGTGGCCAAGGAAGCAAGAGGGCTGCCATTTGCTCTCTGGTTGCATGCTGCAAAAGGGAGAAGAAGAGAAAAAGTGAAGGAGAGAGGAAGAAGGAAGGATGGGGTGGTTATATATAAAGGGTAAAGAATATAATATAATATGATGTTGACTTTGTTCAACAAGGAAACCTTGCGTTTCTTGCCATACAAACTGCGTCTCTTGCAAGAGACCAGCGTTCAAGTCAAATGAAGAGCCAAACGCGGGGATTTAAAGCCGCGTCCAGGGAAAGCCAAAAACTGCGTTTCAACAAAAGGACAAAATCCATGATGATTTGATTGGGATTGATCTGAGGTGCATTAAATGAAGCATGGGGAGAGGATCTCTGCATTAAATGCAGAATCCAAGGAATGAAGCTCGCGTTTGGGGAAGGAGAGAGAAAAGTGGGAAAATATCTGGACACTATTCCGGTATCTGAGAAAACACCGAAAAACTCCGGAAAAGTCCAAAAAATAAAGTAACTTGGAAAGCTTCCGAAAAATTCTCAAAAATAATAAATATTATAAAATGATTTTTGGTGAAATCAGTTTTCAGGAATTCAATCTCATTTTCAAAATAAAAATCATAAGGTCGACAGTCAATACCGGTCTACACCGGTCGGCCAGATTTTGATAAATTCTGAAAAATCTCAGAAAATGTATTAAAGAAGAAAATATGATTTTAAGAAGTAAAGTGAAAGCGGATTTTAGAAATTCAATCTCAATTGTAAACTAAAAATCCTGGAATCAACCAGCGATACTGGCCGATACCGAATCCGGTGGAATTTTCATAAATTCATAAAATCCTTAGAAAAAGGTATTTAGATAGGAAATGTGATTTTGAGAAATAATGTCTAAAGACACTTTTAGTAATTCCAATTAGTTTGTAAATAAAAAATCCGGGAATCGGTCAGCGGTACTGGTCGACACCGGTTTTGAAGATTTCCAACTTAATTCAGGAAAATTCCAGAAAATCATAGAAAATCTAAAATACTGAAAAATGATGTTTAAAACTGAAATCGGTCAAATCGGAATAACAAAAAGATCAAATTGAGTAGTCTACTAGGATCGAGTCCCCGGTTCAGACTAGGGCTGACTCCGAGTTCACAAATCCGAACCCAAGGCAATACGATCATATGAATAATTCATAATACAAAACAAATACAGGAAGTAAATCAAAAATACGATCAGGAAATACGAATACGCAACTAAGTACGTATTCCGAGAACGGGGTGTTACATTACCGTCTTCACCGCAGTGAAGGATTTCACTAGAATTGATCCCACAAGATCGCTCAGTGTCGCAACACCTACAAGTTTCCTCAAGAACTCTCGGACCCGCAAGTCTCTCAAGAACTCTCAGACCCGCAAGTCCCTCACTTGTTCCCATAAGAATAACAGCACACGTGAACCCGCAAGCTCGCCGAGGCCGCAGCCTCCAACTTCTTCTCAAATATAAGATAGAACACTTGATGATCAACTCTCTTGATCACAAACAAACATTTCTCACAAATAAGGATCCTATGGGATATATTTAGCAATAAAAGCTCAAACTTATGTGAGAAAATGGATAGATTTGAAAGTGAAAAACTGAAAAAAAAAATGCTTTTTTAAATTGAAGAGAAGCACACTAGAAGACTCTTTTTTGTTATGTAAATGAAGCTCTACAACTTGTTGAAAAAACTCTTTTGAAGATGAAAAAATAGGCTCTTGAAAAATTTTATGTAAGATCTCACCCCAAAACCCTATATATATATATATATATATATATATATATTATATATATATATATATATATATATATATATATATATATATATATATGTATGTATGTATGTATGTATGTATGTATGTATGTATGTATGTATGTATTATAGCCCCAAAAAAAATAGATGTTAGGCTCAAATAAGGCCAGAAATGGCATGTCGGTTAACTGCCCGGTCGACCTTCTAATGGCTAGAATTATAGCCATCAGAGCCGCGGTCAACCGTCCAGAGAGCCAGTTGCACAATGTGTCAATTTAGAGCTTCTTTTCGAGGCCTAAAACATTCTAATTGGAAATAAGTATATAAGAAGAATTTATAGATATTTAAGTTACCTTTTAATAAAACTTGAATCAATTGATCTGAAATGAGAATAAGAAGTTATGATCAAAATAACTAAAGGTGTCAAATCACAAAATTGTAAATTATTTTCAGAACATGAACTGATTTAAAATCAATATTTGATATCTTTAACGTTTGAATCAGAAAAGATCATTCAATAAGAAATGTAACCCTTGAAGTTATCTTTATAATGCAATTTAAATCACATCGATTATATCAGAATAAAAAAATATGGCCAAAATACTATAAGGGTATCAACAGTCTCATTGGAATGGTTAACAGACCGGTCGACCGAGCCCAACTCCAGAAAGCACAGCTCTCTGGCAATCGACCGAGCGATCGACGGAGAAAACCCGAGAGCATGCAAACATAGTCGATCAACCGGTCAATTGATCGGCTGATCTCTATTGCGGTTGACCGATCGGTCAACCGAACTTTAGCTCACACAGGCTTGCGCACGTCTGTGCACGTTAGTCGACCGTGTGGTCAACCGGCAGAGCAAATTTTCTCTGCGGACGATCCACCGACAATAGCCAAAACAATATTTTGAAACATTATAAACGTCTTTTTAAGTCCAATTTAAATACCAATAATTTTCAATAAATTTTACAAAATTAATTTTATGTAAATACAATAGAGAACAAATATATATAATTAAAATTAAAACATAATATAAAAGCAAATTTGTTTTTGAGTTATAGAAATTCAATCTTGAAACACGTAATTTCTGAGAACTAAACTTGTAAATAGAAATCCAATTTTTCTGAAACTATTATAAATACAAAAATAAGTTTGTTAAACTCATTTAAATCACAATGTGTATGGATAGAATTCAATGCACATATAAACATCTAAACTTATTTTCATGAAATTTATTCATAAAACCAAAACGGATTAAACCATAACAAAAACTTTTCTCTGTATGTGTAATCTTGAGCAATCAAAACTAATCTATTCTTTATATAAATCCTAAATTTATAAACTCTTGACTCAAATTTTCTTCTTAAATAAATATTCTTCTTAATGTTCACTTGATCCAAACTTGATTCCGTCGAGTTAGATTCTTTCTTGAGTACTTGATGTGATCTTTAAACTTAAGCTCTTGAATCAACATGTGCTAATTTCAAAACTTGACTTTAAGTATTTTGTTGAAGCTAAATACTAATTAAGATCTTAATTGAATATCTTAAACTTAAATAACACAAGATCATTAATATTATAACTATATGAGTTAATCATCATCAAAACTAGAGTGATAGGCCTTTGGGCCAACAATCTCTCCTTTTTGATGACAACAAAAACTCATGGAGTTATATATGCATTGATTAAAGATAAGATTTGTAAAATCTTCCCTTTAACTCATGCATAGTATAAAACATATAGATATTAGATAAAGCTTATAACGAAATAAACAAACATTTACATATATGCATAAAACATAAACAACGTGCATATATAAATTTTTAAATCCTCTCCCTTTTTGTCAATTCATATACAGAAAGGTAAAGAAACAAGGTAAATGTATATGTGATATAAATCTATTAAAAGGAGACATTAAGTTAACATCTCCTGCATACATGCATTATATGAAGAAGGAATGACTAAACCCTAACTGACATAAGCTTAATATACAATGTATAGACGGAAATGTTAAGCTCCTCCTACACATATGTACGATATAGAGAAAAGGATCAATCTCTTTTTATATAATACACTCATCATTAATTGACATATAGAGGAGATGTTAACTCCTCTTGCATATAGGCAATACATGCATAAACTAAAAGTGGTACACATGTGTAGAAATCAAAACGTTAGATACTTATTGAAATTTTTTATAAACCACTACAATTGTAAATAAACATAGATATCAATTAGCAAAATAATTTAAAATATAGATACCAATTGTAATAATTGATACCAATAGAAAATATAAACAACTGCTAAAAGAAAATATTTTTCTTAAAAGAATAGGAGTAAAGATAAGATACCAATTTAAACAAAATATTTCTCCCCATTTTTAAAACAACCACGAAATCAATGCATAAGCTTTAAAAAATTATACTAATAGAAACTAACTGTGCTATAAAACATTTAACACCCCGTTCCTGGAATACGTACTTAGATACGTATTCTAATTTTTCTAACATATTTCTTTGATTTATCTTGTATTTGTTTTTGTTTATAATTATTGATGTGATTGTATTTGTGTTGCATTTGGATTCGTGGACCCGGAGTCAGCCCTACTCTGAACCGGGGGCCCGAACCTAGTGCTTAGCTCGATTTGGCTTTTTTGCTAATCCGATTTGACCGATTTAAGTTTCAAATATCGTTTTCCAATATTTTTGATTTTTCATGATTTTTTGAAAATTTTCAGAATTATTTGCAAAATATTCAAAACCGGTGTCAGTCGGCATCACTGACTGATTTTTGAATTTTTAGTTTTCAATAGAGTTAAATTTTAAAATAGCTTTCACATTACTTCTTAAAATCTTATTTCTAACTAAAGACATTTTTTGAGATTTTTCAAAATTTATCGAAAATCTACCGGTTTTGGTGTCGACCGGTATCGCCAGACGTTCCAGGATTTTTAATTTGAAAAGAAAATTGAATTTCTCAACTACAATTTCACCACATATCTTAAAATAATATTTGCTATTTTTGAGAATTTTTCAGAATGTTTCAGAAACGGTCGAATTTTCACCCTATTAAAATAATAATATTTTTACTGACGATTTCTTTTCTTACTTTTTCCTTCTCTACTCTCCTATTTTGTACTTTTAGAAATTATATTAAATAAATTATTTTATAATAAAATTTTTTATAATATTTTATTTTCTTTTTTTCTTATTTTTTTCTTTTCCTTTAATTTTCTTCCTTTTTTCTTTCTTTTCTTTTCTTCCCCATTTGACTTTCCCCATCCCTGCATCCAGCCGCCTGCTCCCTGCCACTGCCGCCGCTGCAAGCTGCTGCAGTCCCCCTCCCCACCCATTCCATCATCACTCCTGTAATACCCCGTTCCCGGAATACGTACTTAGTTGCGTATTCAGTTTTTCGATCGTATTTTTCGATTTACTTCCTGTATTTGACCGATTTCAGTTTTAAAAATCATTTTCCAATATATATGTTTTCTCTGATTTTCTGGAATTTTCCTGAATTTAATTAAATATTTTCAAACCCGGTGTCGACCAGTGCCGCTGATCGATTCTCGGATTTTTAATTCACAAACAGTTAGGAATTTCTAGAAGGTCCTTTAGACTTTATTTCTTAGAATCATATTTTCTATCTAAATACTTTTTCTGAGAATTTTATGAATTTATGAAAATTCCAACGGAGTCGGTAGATAACTGATTCCGGGATTTTTAGTTTTAAAACTATAAATTATTTCTTCAAACGAATTTCACCATGAGTCTTAAAATATTATTCTTGATTTTTGGTAAAATTTTCGAGTCGTTCCGAGATACTTGAATTCGGACGATTTCGGTATTTTCCGAAACGTTTTCCGCATCCTCGACTTAACCCGGGAATTTGTCTTTTCATTTTTAAATCCAAGAGCAAATATCTTCCCTTTTTAATTTCTTTTCCTTTTTCTTTTCCTTATTCCTTCCTTCCTCCACAACCACAAGTTTTTCCATTTCCAAAATTCCAATCTTTTCCCAAAATTTCACCTCCACTCACTTCCACACCAACCCCCTCATTTAATGCCTCTCTCCTCTCTCTCTCCCATGGCCGGCCAAGTGGCCAAGAAGAGGGACACTCATCCCCTCCCCTATTTACACAAAACCCCCTCTCAATTACCTTATTTACACCTCCTTTACAAAATCAAAATCCTATATAAACTTTCCTTTACATTTCTATTACTCTTTTCTTCACTTCAACAAAGAATTAGCCTTCACCATCTCCTCCTCCATCTCAACCTCAACCACCTACTTCCAAAACATCACCTAGGTCATCTTCTCCATCTCAAGCAACCACCACTTCTTTGGATTGGATCGTCCGCAATATCGCCAAGGATCAAGTTGGTGATATCGTCGACTACGATCTTTTCGGAACTCGTAAAGCCTCGATTTAAACCGTTCAAGGTGAGTATTTTTACTCACCAAGACTAGATCAATTCCTAATATACTTGTATCTTCATATCTTGTATACATATGTCATCAAAATCATGTTTTTAGACCATCAAACACAACCTTCAGAAATTCTGTTCTGTATTCTGTTTCCCCACGATTAGTCGACTTGACCTAGGAATTAGTCGACTAACCCATCTATTTTTGAAACGTAACCTTTTCTGGAACACAGTTTTAGTCGACTAATCCAGACTGTTAGTCGACTATAAACAACTATTAGTCGACTAACCATTCCTCCCTAGTCGACTACTTTTTCTGAAATAAAACATCAACTCTCTGTATCCCAGATTTAGTCGACTTAAGTATCTGTTAGTCGACTTGTAGTCACTGTTAGTCGACTACCCTTTCCACCTAGTCGACTAACTTTCCCTGAAACAGAATCTCAACTCTCTGGAACCCAGTTTTAGTCGACTAATTCAGACTGTTAGTCGACTAGAGACCACTATTAGTCGACTAACCATTCCACCTAGTCGACTAATTTAGGCTGTTTATTATAGTTGATTTCTTTTCTGAAATTAGATCTTACCTTGATACATGTGTGATATATTATTCTTGTTTATGCTTCATGACTGATACTTCATGACATGTTACTTGATGGACATTACTTCTTATTACTTCATGACTTATTATGGTGTAGTCCCATTCCATAACTTGTTAATAAATGGATATCGCCACTTATCATGCCATCGCTTGAACCAAGCATGATACACTTGACTTTTGTATAAAATGGACCAACTTATATTGGGTCGGGGGAAAAACATGCGGATATCGATATGTGTTCGTGTTTACAGTGGTTTTAGGAATGTTGTGCAACTCATGTTCCGTCTGACCTGTGGGCCACCAGGGGACCGAGGGGAGTGCTTGCTCCCTCCTTACTGGTACTATCATGATAAGGGCATACATAAGTCCCTCCTGTTAGCCTAGCGGCTGGCTTCCGTCACCAAGCAACGGAACAATCCTGGACCGTTATCCCGGGCATGTACGGGATCCACTGTAAACATAGTTCGTCGATACAACCGCTGGTTTCTAATAACAACCTTGCTTTACTAGGATATGGATCTATGTGAGCTGGGACGCTGGGTCACATAGCTAGATATCATAGTAAGACAAGTAATAATAATAAGACATTAACTGTGGATCTATTGTATTCAGACTCTTACTTTTATGCTTTCATTACCTACTGATTTATATTTATCATACTATTCCCTCTTACTTATTCATGTCTCTTAGCCATTGGTTTGTAGCCTGTTCATGTTGGGAGGTCCTGACTCCCTTGGATTTGCATGTTCAGGTTCCGAAGCTTGGATCGAAGTGGAGCCATCCACAGAAAATCGAGCTTTCTTTAGTGAGCAGGCCGATTAGCTCCAGTCTTTGTGCCAGATCTCTCTTTTTGACTCACGGGATCTTCATCCTACTCGTGAGCATTTTGTGTTTATATTGTATCTTTTGCTTTGAACTTGATTGTGATAAAAGATACATGTAATGTGTAATATTTTATCATATTTTGTGATGACTTGTACTTGTACTTTTATTTGGCATATGTATGTATATCACGCTTTGGTCGTGTACTCTGATTCTTGTTGTACTAGATGCTTAGGTATATGCGTGGGGCATTTCTGACCTACGTATATACGTCGCAAGTGACGTCCCCGTACCCGTGGGATCGGGGCGTTACAGTTGGTATCAGAGCCTAGGCTCTCACACCTATGTACAATCAAGTAGCAAATTAATGAAATTTGCTATTGCCACTACAATGTACAAAGTTATCTAGTCCTCTTGATCCCTTCTTGATTCCTTCCCTTGTGTCCTAAACTCCTTCCATTTT
>JAVJIF010025227.1:0-56511 GCA_038442645.1 Agave tequilana | reverse complement strand
TCACTGAAATATCAACAATCTAATTGGCTAGGTCGGTTAATATCAGGTGGGAGGTTTTCCGTTCAATAGAACGTTCCTTAATTTAAGAACCACCTTTCAATTTCCTTCCTGGTTAAACACCAATTAGACTGGTATAAATCAGTCTCAATATACTGAATATCAGTATATCCCCTGTATAAAAAAATTAATTCACTTATATAATACTTGGAGTGAGGTACGCTTAAAGCGAATCTCCTTAAGACAATTACGTCCCCCACACCGCACCGGTGCTAACGGGTTACGGACGCTGGTCTCCCAAGATACAACACTCCTTCACGGTATTTGGAGAGCACTACCAAATCACCATACGGTCGACCGTAGTTAACCAGTACCTTCACAGGATTATTGAAGCAGCGGGACAAAGACAAATTTCGGGAGAATATTTGCCTTTACTTTGGAGGAGCACCCACTGTAGAGGAAGAAGGAAGGTTGAAGAATATTCTTCTTCGGAAGTCCCAGATTCAGACAACAATTCTATTAAAGAGTCTATTGAATTTTCTGAGCCCTCTTTCAGAACGAATTTTGCAGAATCTCTTTTGGAAGTCGCTTCGGAAACTGAATTTCCCACTTCCCGTTGGAAGTTATTTCAAGACAGAACTTCACTTCAGCCCCAGTTCAGAATGCAGAGAAAGCCATCAGAACGCAGAGAGAGAGAGAGATGAGTTTTTGATTTTGGTGTGTTTAATTTGAGAAAACGGAGCGCTATTTATTAGCGCTCCAGGAGGGGCATTTTGGTCCAAACTCAACCAGCGGTTGCAACGGTTCGGTCTGAATCGTTGCAAACTGTTCGTTTCAACCGTCCAACCGCCCCAACTGCCGCGACGGTTTACAGACAGCTGTTGGCTGGGCGGTTCGGATCCGGATAGCAGAGCGGGTATGCTCCGCGTAACCCATACCCGTGAGATCTGGTTCAAAAAGAACCAGGCCGGGTAGGGAACCCGAGCTCGAGCCCGGCCCGGCGCCAGCCGGCTGGCCGCCGCCAGCGGTGGCGCGCGCACAGGTGCGGGCATGGTTTCCTCCCAATCGCACACGAAAACTCCAAGTACCCAAAGGGCACGCCCTTTGTTCTCAATTTCTCTATTTAAATATTACAAACTGAAATCATCTAGAGGGGGGTGAATAGGTGATAATGCTAATCTAAAAACTAAATGTAAAATTACAAAACTAATTTGCAACTACACTTAGTACAACCAACGAGTGTAGCCGAATTCCCCGTGAAGGGCTCTGGACTAACTCCTCTTGATTCCTCTGAATAAAGAGTTAAGGTGCTATATGAAGCTCTCGTGGTTAAGTACAAGTGAGGCACACAAATACAAGCCAAGCATATAGAGATGATATAAGCAATATAAATGATGCAAGGCACAACACAAGTAAATATGATATGAATGATATGAATAAATGCACAACACAAATAAAAGAGAGAGAGTTGAGAGTCAATGGATCAAACGCAAACAAATAGATGTGTTTCGAGGTTCGAGCCCCTAGCTCTACGTCCCCGCCTTCACGAGAAGGATTTCTAATCCACTAACTTGTCCACCGAGGACTCCCACCGAGGGAACCTCCACCGAGAAGGATTTGTACAACAACCGGGAGTACCGAACTCCTCTCTCAACCAATACAACCTCCACCGAGGCAAACAATCACCACCTCACACAAGAGGGGTAGGCCCGTAGCCAAACAATCACAAATCACCTCTACCAAAGAGGGATACAAACCAACTCCAACTCCACCTCACACTAGAGGGAGCAAAACACAATCTCAACCTCTACCAAAGAGGGAGCAAACACCACTCCAATCAACCTCTACCAAAGAGGGATACAATAGAACAAGGAGGGTACAACAAGTGGTGTATCTCAACCACAAACCAAATTTCCCACAAATAAATGATCCTATAGAATAGGATAGATGATATAGCTCAAGTGGAAAACAAGAGTTTGAAAATCAAAAACTCAAAGGAAACACTTGGGAAAATAACTAGGATAAGAATTAAGATCAAAAACAAATCCCAAAGTTTTTTCCTTTTTCTTGAATTTTCCAAACCCTTTTTGAAACAAATAAAGATGAACTCTTTAAGCACCAAAAACCTTTTGAAAACTTGTTTTAAACACCAAGAAAAGAGAGAAATTTTAGCTCTTAAAATCTTATCCAAAACCCCCCAAGAAATGGGGTATAAATAGGCTCCCCAAAAATATAGCCGTTGGGCTGATTCCTCAGCCAGAACAGCTGGCGGTCGACCGCCCCGGTCGACCGCCAACGGTCGATTTTTCGACCGTTGGAGGAAGCCAGTCGACCGCCCGGTCGACCGCCCAAAAACAGAGAGCAGAGCTCTCTGGCCGGTCGACCGGTCGGTCGACCGTTGCCCTGTGCCTGGCCAACGTGCACAAGTCTGTGCACGTCGGTCGACCGATCGGTCGACCGACTCTGGGTCCCGGTCGACCGGCCGGTCGACCGCCAGAGCCTGTCAGACACTGTTCTGGGTCAAAAAAATATGTTAAAAAATATTCTAATAAATCCCATAAATCTTCTAAAAATCCATAAAAATAGTTTTATCATTTTACATGGATATACAAACTTGTGATAAATATTTCAAGACAAATATTAAACATTTTTGAACAATTTTTGTGTCTTGCAAATATTATCAAAAACCAAAAACTGTATTTACCAAACTTGAATTTTTCAACACATGAATAGGAAAGTCAAAATAAGTTTGTCTAGGAAGTTAAGCATGCACGTATAGCATGAATCTACTATACATAAACCAATTAAACTTGTTTTGATCTACTATTCATGAAAACAAATATCGGTTAAGTCAAAACGGAAAAAAACCAATATCCAAACATAAAACGTGTGTGTATTGTGCACTTGAGCATATCAACTATCTAGTCTTTACAGATGGATCTAAACAAACTAAACTAGGATACCTAAGTCTTCTTGATGATCTTCCATCTTCAAGTCGACTCGATCCAAAACGTGATCCACCGAGCTCGACTCCAACGAGTGCAATGTATGATCTTGATGCTCGGGCTCTGGAATCACCATGTGAAAGGCTTCAAAACTCCTTTGTTGAAGCAATCACCAACTAATATCTTGGATAATGATCTGAAACTAAACATCACAAGATAATTAATAAACATAACTACACGAGTTAATCATCATCAAAACTAGAGTGGAAGGCCTCTGGGCCAACAATCTCCCCCTTTTTGATGATGACAAAACTCATGGAGTTATATATGCATGGATTAAAGTTAAGCTTCAAGGAAGCTCCCCCTTAACTCATGCATAGCAATAAACATAATAGATATGCAATATAAGCTCATAAACATGTATGCATAGACATGCATAAAATAAGATACCAAATACACAAACATGTTCTTTAATAGCAATGAAATGCTCTTGATATCAATTAAACAACAAACTAACAAATAAAAACAAAACATGCATATAAAGCATATAAAACATGTACCAATCATGCATATATATATATAATATATATATATATATATATATATATATATATATATATATATATATATTTGAGCTTATATGCATGTTAAACTCACAAATAATTCTCCCCCTTTTTGTCAATCATCAACAAAGGGGCAAAGTAAAAAACAAAACATTCTTCTCCCCTTTTTGTTCGAAATAAAGAATCAATAAAGGGTTGATATCAAACAAATCAATATAAATTTTCATGGATACCAATTGAAAGAAATAGATCAATTGATACCAATGAAAGTAAACAAAAACTTGATACCAATTGAGTAAACACATAAGCATCTTGATACCAATTTTACCAATTGAAAGTATTTTTCTTTTTAAACATATGATACCAAATTGAAATTATTATTTCTATCATAAAGTAAGGGAGTGGAATACAAAATCAATGGTAAATCAAATACCAATTGAAAGATAAAATACGAGTTTTCTCCCCCTTTATGAAATACCAAATAAAACAATGTCTAAGCTTGTATTAGAATACCAATTGAAAACTAATCAATTGAAACATGATGATCATTAAAACTCAAGCTTAGCATAAACAAAATATATATGTATGAAAAATTAGATACCAATCGAAATTGATACTATTTGAAGTGTAAGCATACATACATAAAAATATATATGAGTATACAAAAATGTCAATATTGATACCAATTGAAAGAATCTAATGATACCAATTGAAACAACAATAAGATCAAGTGTATATCTGATATAACCTACCACCCATTCATGTTCAAGTTAAAATGATTTTCACAATAAAGCATACATGAGCATGATCTCCCATCCATCCGCCCGTTGAAGGTAGGGGTTTTCAAAAATAGGTTTGAAAAATAGTGTATGTTTGAAAAACTCTACCATAACGAAGAATACGAACTAGTTAAATGGAAAAACTTGTTAACTAGTACGAAATCCTTCAAGTAAGGAATAAAACAAAAATATTTTTCATGAAACATGAAAATCACATGATAGTCAACACTCTAAATCAAAGAAGCATAAATATGACTCATGAAAACAAAACATGAGTAAATTATAAAGATGAGTGTACACATAAGATGTGAAGATCATAATCATGAAAGATAGACATTAAGCTCAAATTCCTTAAACATGAAATCATCAAAAATATTTAATCTTCAAGGTATATGTATGTCTTATACAAACTAAAGTATACATACATATCCAAACATAACGAGTCCACAAATGTATATGCATGAAGGCACGTGGCTCAAAGGATGTATATGTATAAACAATAGTTTGGACAAGATAGACATATACATGAAGTTAAACAAAAATCACATGAACATGAAAACAAAAATAGGAATACAAGTCAAATGCATGAATCATCAAAACTAGACTATACTAACACATCTAATGGGTACAAATAAACGTTCAATCACAAACATATAAAGATCTATTTGTGGCCCACTATATGTATAAGTATAAATCCTAGTCTTAATGAAAACTAACATTTAAACATATATTCAAAACATGAAGCATAAAACAAGTCATAAATCAACATGATAAATATAAACATGATTATTATGTAAATCCACATGTTATTAGAGCTATGATAACCATGATAGATAAACATATACGAGAACACAAAATAATGGTCCATATGAAACATGGGTGTCTCAAAATGCTATACATGCATGTCAATGATCTAATAATCATGGCATTATCATAATAATCAAAACATGCTATAAATAATGAAATGAAAGCATGTAAATAAACGGGAATTAGAGATCGATACCAAAATCGATGAAGGCACCTCTCTAGTTCTCCAAACCAAGGTGGTCTTCCCACCAAACCTTCCCTTGAAAGTGATGCATCCAAATGGTCATCATGAAGCTCGGAACGAATCCACTCCAAGGTACCGCTACTCTCACGTCATGTGAGAGCCCACACCTACATCAAATATAATAGGGGTGGTCTTTGGTACCCATACTCTTTGGGTCCATGGGGGTTAGTACCTTCTCTAACCCAAACAAATTTATTTACTAAATTTACATCATGTATATGATCAAAGCAAAAATTTAGCAAGGTGGCCTTACGTCCACAATGTGTACAAGTGTACACATGAGCATACATAGTGTGATGTTTGTGACCGTGATGAGCAAGTGTATGCCGTGTAGAGTGTGCATGCATAGGTGGAACTTGTTTCTTTCGAACCAAGGATTCCAAACGTGTATGACTCAAAACACATTGGCTCAAAGTGGAGCCCAAACAATCTACATTCTTCTTTAGCATAGATATATCTTTTTCAATTAAAGAAGAAGTGGTACATGCAATGGGTGATCTAGATGGAACTACCCTAGCATGGAAAAATGAGAATCAATATTATTTTGCAAAGTAATGTTTTTCTTTAAACAAACATCTAAATCCTTTGAAATAGAAATAATTTTCATTTTTAAAGATTCATTTTCTTTTAAAACAAAACTAACTTTTGAAGACAAGTTTTCATTTTTCTTCAAAATTGTTTCACAATCATTTTTATTTTTCAAAAATTTATTTTCTTTTATGATAAGATCAAGCTTAGATTTCAATGAGTCCCTTTCATTAGAAATCTACTCTTTCTCTTGCAAAACCAAATTAAGCTTAGAAGACAAATTTTCTTTTTCTTTATTCAATGCAAAAGTCTTCTTTTTCAAAAGGTTATATTTTTCTAATAGTTTTTCACAAACAATGGAAAGTTCTTCATTCAAGGCATGGGCATCAATATTTTCATCACATGAAGAACTAGCAACAATACTATCTAATTGAGATTCCGAATATACCTCAAGGGAGTCATTCCCTTTGACCATTAAGCATTGTGATTCGGATTCTCCACTAGACTCCTCCGGTTGGATTGGTATTTGAAGCTTGGAGGTGGAGGTGGTTGTCAACTTGTTCCACACTACAAAAGCGGAATCAAGGTTAGAAACAAGCATACGATAATCTTTATTAAGCGTGCTTCTAATAGCCTCAAGGGCTTGTGCATTGGCTGAAAAACACATAGAGGGGGGTGAATAGGTGCAAGAGCTAATCTAGAACTAAATGCAAAACTAAGTGCGCTAAATGCGGAAGCTTAAAACTATTTTGCAATCACACTTAGTACAATCAACAAGTGTAGCCGAATTCCCCGTGAAGGGCTCTGGACTAACTCCTCTTGATTCCCCTAGATATGGTTGAGGTGCTATGTGAAGCTCTTGTTGATTAAGTACAAGTGAGGCACACACAAACAACCAAGCATATACAAGATATAGCAATATGAAAAATGCAAGGCACAACACAAGCAAATAGTTATGATATGACAATATGAATTATGCTCAACACAAGCAAATATGATATGATGATATGAAAAATGCTTTGCACAATTAAATGAGAGAGAGAGTTAGAGAGACAATGGATCAAAACGCAAACACCAAGATATGTTTCGAGGTTCGAGCACCTTGCTCTACATCCCCGCCTACACCACCGTGTAGGATTTCCAATCCACTATAAGAGTACCGAACTCCTCTCTCAACCTTACAAAGCCACCGAGGCTATACAACCACAATCCACCTCTACCGAAGAGGGATAAGGCCCGTAGCCAATACAAACACAATCACCTCTACCAAAGAGGGATCCAAACCAATACCACTCCGATCAACCTCTACGAAAGAGGGATACACAAATAAGGAGGGTTTACAACTTTGGAGGCTTAACCTCAAACACTTCTCTTTTTCTCTTTTCCACAAAACAAAGATCCTAATAGATTAGGATAGAAGATAGCTCAAGTGTGGAAAACAAGGTGTTTTTGGAAACAAGCAACAAAGAAAAACTACTTGGAAAATCTCTTGTAAATGATAGAAAATGAAAATCAATACAATCTCCCAAAACCCTAGTTTTCTTTGATTTTCCAAAAAAACCAAAACAATAAAGATGAGAAGTTTAAAGCCCAAAAACTCTTTTGAAAACTTGTTTTTAAACTCTGGAAAACTGAGAATTTTTCTCTTGTAAAAACCTTGGCCAAAATCCCAAAGAATTGGGGTTTTTATAGGCCCATCAGAAAACTAGCCGTAGGCTGAGCTGGCAGCCTGACAGGCTACCGGTCGACCGGCCGGGTCGACCGCCAACGGTCAGAAATGTGACCGTTGGGCAACCACGGTCGACCGCCCCGGTCGACCCAAACAAACAGAGAGCTCTGCTCTCAGACCCGGTCGACCCGTACGGTCGACCGAGTTTGTGTCTGCCAGACGTGCACAAGTCTGTGCACGTCGGTCGACCCCATGGGTCGACCGGCCCTTGGTGCGGTCGACCCATACGGTCGACCGACCTAGCCTGTCAGCACAAACCTGGGTCAGAAACTGGGTTAAAACATATTTGAAAAATCTTTTAATAACTTGTAAAAATCCCAAAAATGTTTTTACCATATTGCATTGATATATAAACATGTGATAAACATTTCTACTCAAATATCAAGCATATGAAACGATTTTTGTTTCTTAACATTTTTACCAAAAATCAAAACATGTATTTTTATCAAACTTGGATTTTTCAATAGCATGAATAGGATAGTCAAAATAAGTTTGTCTAGCAAGTTTAAAGCATGTATGTATATCTAGAACATATCTAATATACATAGAAATAAAGTAAACTTGTTTTGATCTACTATTCATGAAAACCAAAACCAAAACATCAAACGTGTGTGTTATGTGCACTTGAGCATATCAACTATACTAAGCTTTACAAATGGATCTAAACACACTATCTAAATTAGGATACCAAGTCTTCTTGATGATCTTCATCTTCAAGTAGACTTGCTCCCAAACCGTGATCCACCAAGTGCAAAGGAATGATCTTTAAGCTTTGGCACCGGAATCACCATGAAAAGCTTCTAAACTCCTTGTTGAAGCTAATCACCAACTAATATCTTGGTTAATGATCTGAAACTTAAACAACACAAGATTATTAGTAAACATAACTACATGAGTTAATCATCATCAACACTAGGGTGAAAGGCCTATGGGCTAACAATCTCCCCCTTTTTGATGATGACAAAACTCATGGAGTTATATATGCATGGATTAAAGTTAAGCTTCAAAGAAGCTCCCCCTTAACTCATGCATAAACAAATAAACATAATAATATGCAAAGAAGGCTCTTAAACAAGAATGCATAAATATGCATAAACAATAAAAGGTTCTAGATACCAATGAAATGTTCAAAAACAAAAAAATGCTCTAGATACCAATTATCAAAAACAAAATATGCTCTAGATACCAATTAAACATAAACTAAATTAAACTTAATATATGCAAAAACATAGCTATGCATATATAAAACAACTCATGCATGTTAAACATGTTAAACTCACAAATAATTCTCCCCCTTTTTGTCAATCATCAACAAAGGGGTAAACAACAAAACAAAATAAAAAAAAATTTTCTCCCCCTTTTTGTTCAAAACAATGAATCAACAAGGGTCAATAAAAAATAATGTTTTCCCCCTTTTTGTCTAAAACAAAACCAAATAGGGGTGACAATCAATTAAGATATCAATTGAAAATATGTCAAAGAATAGCATATTGATACCAATTGAAAGGAACAAACAAAGAAAATATTGATACCAATTTTTAAGCAAAACACATGAAAATCTTGATACCAATTTAAATTAAACATAATAAATTTTGAATGTCTAAACACAAATTTTGATACCAATAGTAAATGTTTTACCAATTGAAAAGATTTTACATAGAAACATTGATACCAATTGTAAGAATTGTTCATTTTAAACATATGATACCAAATTCGAATTTTCAATCATAAAGTATGGGAGTACAAATACCAATTGAAAGACAAAATCAAATTTTCTCCCCCTTTATGAAATACAAACTAAAATAATGCGTATGGTTGATACCAATTTAAAAGTAATCAATTGAAACAAAATTGAAGCTCAAGCACTAGCATAAACACAAACATATATATGTATGGAAAATAGATACCAATTGAAATTGATATTCTTGGAATTAAAATCATACATACATACAAAACAAATATGAGTATACAAGATAAGTCAAGATTGATACCAATTGAAAGAATTCAATGATACCAATTGAAATAACAATAAGATCAAGTGTATACATCATATTACTATACCTCCCAATCATGGTTCAAGTTTTAAATGATTTTCATTTTAAGGCATTCATGAACATGATCTCCCATCCAACCTCCCATAAAGGGTAGGGGTTTTCAAAAATAGATTTGAAAATAGAGAACGTTTGAAAAAATTCTACCAAAGTGAAGAATACGAACTAGTTAAAATGGAAATTTTTGTTAACTAGTACGAAATCCTTCAAGTAAGGAATAAACTAAAAATAATTTTCATAAAACACATGTGAATCACATAGCACTTAAAAACACTCAATATTCAATAAAGTCCATATATGCTCATGAAAACATACTCATGAGAAATATTTTAAAAATGGTGAGTGTACAAGTAATGTGTGACATGGCATTATGAAATTTCCAATTAAGCTCAAAATTCCTTGATACATGAAAACATGAAAACATGAAAATCATCTAAACTATTTAATCTTCAAGGCATATGTATGTCTTATGCAAACTAAAGTATACATACATATCCAAACACAACGAGTCCACATATATATGCATTAAGGCACGTGGCTCAAAAGGATAAACATGTATATCTAATAGTTTGGACAAGATAGACATATACATGAAGTTAAACAATTAAACACAAAATCAAGAAAAACTAAATCTTCATCAAAACAAATTTCATTTCAAGGTATATGTATGAATTGTCAACACAATAAGTATACATACATATCCCTAAACACAATTGAGTCCATATATAGATTTGCATGAAAGGCAAATGACTCAAGGGGTACACATGTATATCTTAAAGTTTGACAATAATACACATATACATGAAGTGAAAACTCATAAAACAAATCCAAAAATGGAATACAAGTTTGAAATGTATGAATCATCAAAACTAGACTATACTAGCACATCTAATGGGTTCAAATAAGCATTCAAGCTCAAACATATATAGATTTATTTGTGGCCCACTATATGCACAAGTATATATCCTAGTCTTAATGAAAACTAACATTTAAACAAGTAATCTTAACATGAAGCATCAAAACACGATAAAAATCAACATGATAAACATAAACATGATTATTATGAATATTCACATGTTATTAGAAATATGATATACGCAATAGCAACCATATAGTGAGAACACAAATGAATTTATCCATATTAAACATGGGTGTCTCAAAATAACTAAACATGTATATCAAGAATCTAATTAACATGACATTTTCATACTAATCACTAAACATCAAAACATGCTATAAATTTTAATAATAAATGGAAGTAAAGGATTGTTACCAAAACCAAAGAAGCAACTCTCCTTGTCTCCAAAACAAGGTGGTCATCTCCACCAAATCTTCCCTTGAAAGTGATGCATCCAATTGATTTCCATAAAGCTCGGAACGCATCCACTCCAAGGTACCTTCACTCTCATGTCATGTGAGAGCCCACACCTACATTAAAATTAGGAGGGGTGGTCTTTGGTACCCATACTCTTTTGGGTCCATGGGGGTTAGTACCTTCTCTAACCCAAACAAAATTCTTTGCTAAATTTACATCATGTAATCTATCAAAACAAAATTTAGCAAGGTGGCCCTTACGTCCACAATGTGTACAAGTGTACACATGAGCATACATGGTGTGATGGTGTCCGTGAGGAGCATGTGTATGCCGTGGAGGGTGTGCATGCATAAAGGATGGAACTTGTTTCTTTTGAACCAAGGATTCCAAGCGTGTATGGTTCATGGCACATTGGCTCATAATGGAGCCCAAACAATCAACCTTCTTCTTAAGCATGGATATATTATTATCAATCAAAGAAGAAGTGGAGCATGCAATAGGTGAAGTGTGTGATACTACCCTAGCATGGCAAACATGTGCATCCATATTATTTTTCAAAACAATATTTTCTTTAAACAAATTTCTAATTCTTTTGAAATAAATTCAATTTCATTTTTCAAAGAATGGTTATTTTTTAAAACAAAATCAAGTTTTGAAGTTAAAGATTCATTTTTCTTCAAAACATCTTCACAATCAATTTTATTTTTCAAAATTTTATTTTCATTTAAAGCAAGATTAAGTTGAGATTTTAATGAGTCCCTTTCATTAGCAATCTCATCCTTCTCTTACAAAACAACATCAAGTCTAGCAATCAAATTTTTATTATCATTGTTAAGGCCTAGACTTTTCTTTTTCAACAAGTTATATTTTTCAATCAATTTTTCACAAACAATTGATAGTTCTTCATTCAAAGCATGAGGATCAACATAATCATTTGAAGAACTAGCACAATCATCATTATCTAGTTGAGATTCCGAATGTACCTTAAGGGAGTCATTCCCTTGGACCATTAAGCATTTAGAGTCGGATTCTCCACTAGATTCCTCCGGTTGATTTGGCAATTGAAGCTCGGAGGTGGTGGTGGTTGTCAACAAGTTTCACACTGCAAATGCGGAATCAAAGTTAGAAGCATGCATAAGATAATCTTTAGGAAGTGTGCTTCTAATGGCCTCAAGGGCTTGTGCATTGGCCCCTATATGATTGCGATCTCCAAGATAGCATTTCTTGGTGGCCGCAAGAAAGACATGCAAACCTAGGGTCTTTAGGTACATGGACATCCTATACTTCCAAACAACAATGTTGGAAGGGTCAAAGCTAGGTGGGGTCATGAAGTCCATGGCAAACTATATGAGTGTGCAAACAAGCAAATGCAAACAATAGATTAGCAATTAAATGGATCTCACTTCTAGGATGTTAAGCCTAATATCAGGAGCACTAGCTCTGATACCAATTGAAAAACACCTAGAGGGGGGGGGGGGGTGAATAGGTGCAAGAGCTAATCTAGAACTAAATGCAAAACTAAGTGCGCTAAATGCGGAAGCTTAAAACTATTTTGCAATCACACTTAGTACAATCAACAAGTGTAGCCGAATTCCCCGTGAAGGGCTCTGGACTAACTCCTCTTGATTCCCCTAGATATGGGTTGAGGTGCTATGTGAAGCTCTTGTTGATTAAGTACAAGTGAGGCACACACAAACAACCAAGCATATACAAGATATAGCAATATGAAAAATGCAAGGCACAACACAAGCAAATAGATATGATATGAAAATATGAATTATGCTCAACACAAGCAAATATGATATGATGATATGAAAAATGCTTTGCACATTTAAATGAGAGAGAGAGTTAGAGAGACAATGGATCAAAACGCAAACACCAAGATATGTTTCGAGGTTCGAGCACCTTGCTCTACATCCCCGCCTACACCACCGTGTAGGATTTTCAATTCACTATAGGAGTACCGAACTCCTCTCTCAACCTTACAAAGCCACCGAGGCTATACAACCACAATCCACCTCTACCGAAGAGGGATAAGGCCCGTAGCCAATACAAACACAATCACCTCTACCAAAGAGGGATCCAAACCAATACCACTCCGATCAACCTCTACCAAAGAGGGATACACAAATAAGGAGGGTTTACAACTTTGGAGGCTTAACCTCAAACACTTCTCTTTTTCACTTTTCCACAAAACAAAGATCCTAATAGATTAGGATAGAAGATAGCTCAAGTGTGAAAAACAAGGTGTTTTTGGAAACAAGCAACAAAGAAAAACTACTTGGGAAATCTCTTGTAAATGATAGAAAATGAAAATCAATACAATCTCCCAAAACCCTAGTTTTCTTTGATTTTTCAAAAAAAACCAAAACAATAAAGATGAGAAGTTTAAAGCCCAAAAACTCTTTTGAAAACTTGTTTTAAATTCTGGAAAACTGGGAATTTTTCTCTTGTAAAAACCTTGGCCAAAATCCCAAAGAATTGGGGTTTTTATAGGCCCATCAGAAAACTAGCCGTTAGGCTGAGCTGGCAGCCTGACAGGCTATCGGTCGACCGGCCGGGTCGACCGCCAATAGTCAGAAATGTGACCGTTGGGCAACCACGGTCGACCGCCCCGGTCGACCCAAACAAACAGAGAGCTCTGCTCTCAGACCCGGTCGACCCATACGGTCGACCGAGTTTGTGTCTACCAGACGTGCACAAGTCTGTGCACGTCGGTCGACCCCATGGGTCGACCGGCCCTTGGTGCGGTCGACCCATATGGTCGACCGACCTAGCCTGTCAGCACAAACCTGGGTCAGAAATTGGGTTAAAACATATTTTGAAAAATCTTTTAATAACTTGTAAAAATCCCAAAAATGTTTTTACCATATTGCATTGATATATAAACATGTGATAAACATTTCTACTCAAATATCAAGCATATGAAACGATTTTTGTTTCTTAACATTTTTACCAAAAACCAAAACATGTATTTTTATCAAACTTGGATTTTTCAATAGCATGAATAGGATAGTCAAAATAAGTTTATCTAGCAAGTTTAAAGCATGTATGTATATCTAGAACATATCTAATATACATAGAAATAAAGTAAACTTGTTTTGATCTACTATTCATGAAAACCAAAACCAAAACATCAAACGTGTGTGTTATGTGCACTTGAGCATATCAACTATACTAAGCTTTACAAATGGATCTAAACACACTATCTAAACTAGGATACCTAAGTCTTCTTGATGATCTTCATCTTCAAGTAGACTTGCTCCCAAACCGTGATCCACCAAGTGCAAAGGAATGATCTTTAAGCTTTGGCACCGGAATCACCATGAAAAGCTTCTAAACTCCTTGTTGAAGCTAATCACCAACTAATATCTTGGTTAATGATTTGAAACTTAAACAACACAAGATTATTAGTAAACATAACTACATGAGTTAATCATCATCAAAACTAGGGTGGAAGGCCTATGGGCCAACAATGGCCCCTATATGATTGCTATTACCAAGATAGCATTTCTTGGTAGCGGCAAGGAAAACATACAAACCTAGGGTTTTCAAATATATGGACATCTTAGTCTTCCAAATAATGATGTTGGAAGAATCAAACATAGGTGGGCTATCCATGGGTGTAAACTATATGTGTGCAAGTACAAATGCAAATGATAGATTAGCTAGCCAAGATCTCACTCCTAGGTGGTTAAACCTAAGTATCAGGAGCGGAGGCTCTGATACCAATTGAAATCACCTAGAGGGGGGTGAATAGGTGATAATGCTAATCTAAAAACTAATGCGGAATTACAAAACTAATTTGCAACTACACTTAGTACAACCAACGAGTGTAGCCGAATTCCCCGTGAAGGGCTCTGGACTAACTCCTCTTGATTCCTCTGAATAAGAGTTGAGGTGCTATATGAAGCTCTCGTAGTTAAGTACAAGTGAGGCACACAAACACAAGCCAAGCATATAGAGATGATATAAGCAATATAAATGATGCAAGGCACAACACAAGTAAATATGATATGAATGATATGAATAAATGTACAACACAAATAAAAGAGAGAGAGTTGAGAGTCAATGGATCAAACGCAAACAAATAGATGTGTTTCGAGGTTCGAGCCCCTAGCTCTACGTCCCCGCCTTCACCGAGAAGGATTTCTAATCCACTAACTTGTCCACCGAGGACTCCCACCGAGGGAACCTCCACCGAGGAGGATTTGTTCAACAACCGGGAGTACCGAACTCCTCTCTCAACCAATACAACCTCCACTGAGGCAAACAATCACCACCTCACACAAGAGGGGTAGGCCCATAGCCAAACAATCACAAATCACCTCTACCAAAGAGAGATACAAACCAACTCCAACTCCACCTCACACTAGAGGGAGCAAACCACAATCTCAACCTCTACCAAAGAGGGAGCAAACACCACTCCAATCAACCTCTACCAAAGAGGGATACAATAGAACAAGGAGGGTACAACAAGTGGTGTATCTCAACCACAAACCAAATTTTTCACAAATAAATGATCCTATAGAATAGGATAGATGATATAGCTCAAGTGGAAAAACAAGTGTTTGGAAATCAAAAACTCAAAGGAAACACTTGGGAAAATAACTAGGATAAGAATTAAGATCAAAAACAAATCCAAAAGCTTTTTCCTTTTTCTTGAATTTTCCTAACCTTTTTGAAACAAATAAAGATGAACTCTTTAAGCACCAAAAACCTTTTGAAAACTTATTTTAAACACCAAGAAAAGAGAGAAATTTTAGCTCTTAAAATCTTATCCAAAACCCCCAAGAAATGGGGTATAAATAGGCTCCCCAAAAATATAGTCGTTGGGCTGATTCCTCAGCCAGAACAGCTGGCGGTCGACCGCCCAAAAATAGAGAGCAGAGCTCTCTGGCTGGTCGACCGGTCGGTCGACCGTGCCCTGTGCCTGGCCAACGTCCACAAGTCTGTGCACGTCGGTCGACCGACTCTGGGTCCCGGTCGACCGCCAGAGCCTGTCAGGCACTGTTCTGGGTCAGAAAAACATGTTAAAAAATATTCTAATAAATCCCATAAATCTTTTAAAAATCCATAAAAATAGTTTTATAATTTTACATGGATATACAAATTTATGATAAATATTTCAAGACAAATATTAAACATTTTGAACTATTTTTGTGTCTTGCAAATATTATCAAAAACCAAAAACTGTATTTTACCAAACTTGGATTTTTCAACACATGAATAGGAAAGTCAAAATAAGTTTGTCTAGGAAGTTAAGCATGCATGTATAGAATGAATCTACTATACATAAACCAATTAAACTTGTTTTGATCTACTATTCATGAAAACAAATATCTGTTAAGCCAAAAACGGAAAAACCAATATCCAAACATAAAACGTGTGTGTATTGTGCACTTGAGCATATCAACTATCTAGTCTTTACAGATGGATCTAAACAAACTAAACTAGGATACCTAAATCTTCTTGACGATCTTCTATCTTCAAGTTGACTCGATCCAAAACGTGATCCACCGAGCTAGACTCCAACGAGTGCAATGTATGATCTTGATGCTCGGGCTCTGGAATCACCATGTGAAAGGCTTCAAAACTCCTTTGTTGAAGCAATCACCAACTAATATCTTGGATAATGATCTGAAACTAAACATCACAAGATAATTAGTAAACATAACTACATGAGTTAATCATCATCAAAACTAGAGTGGAAGGCCTCTGGGCCAACACAAACTTCCATCCCTTGGCCAATGTGGGACTAAATGCCTTTAGCTACTTTTAGTCCCATTTTGGCTTTAAATTAGGCAATCTTTAGACTTGAATATCTCATTCATTCGAAGTCGGAATTGAACATGTGAATATACCACGTTCATCCCTAATGGAAGGAGAACACACTCCAACCATCATCCAATTGATTCGATCAACGGATCTCGCCGTAATTCAATTCAAAGATTCACATATATTCTTCATATTCCCAACAATCCTCCACAATGAATGGAGATTCAAGGAATTGACACACAAAGAGACTGACTCTATTGTGAAAGGTACTTTAGAAAAGAAACTGCATCAGGATAGGTGAACTAGGTCTTGAACCTTCCATAGCGAAAGTTTTATCGGACTTACTGGCTAATCAGTGAACTAGGTCTTGAACTGTTAGCCGTTAGTGTAAGCCAAGTCAACAAGCTTCACACAGCGACTTTCCAAATCAACTTTGGTTCTCGGTTGTGTCCATTTTGACCCTGGACATTCTTGGTTTCAGAGAGTATCTTTAGGGAATAACAGCCTTCATAGAAATTCCCAAAGAGTCGACCCTACTCTATACTCACATAGGTGATCGTCCTATTAAGAGTAGTCTACTCTACTCCACTTGTTTAGTAACAAGATATAGGCATCATTAAAAGCGTTAAGCATATCCTTAATCCACCTGTAGAAAAGCACTTATGTGCACCTTAGGAATGGATTGGAGTCAAGCTCCCAAGTGCTTACTTGCTGAGTCAATCATAACTAGTTTTTCCTCTTGAACTTAGTCCGTGAGATCTCCAGTCGCTAAGTGAGGTTTCCATTAAGCTGACTCGGTAAGGCTAGGCTGTTAGACCCATTCCTCTCGATGCGCAGTTTATACGCTCTCCACTTAAACCTTTAGTAAGCGGATCTGCTAAATTATCTTTTGAAGAGACAAAGTCAATAGAGATAATTTCATTTAAGAGCAACTGCTTCACAGTATTATGTCTACGACGAATATGTCTAGACTTACCGTTGTATATGACATTTTGTGCCCTAGATATAGCTGCTTGATTATCGTAGTGTATGCATATAGCGGGCACTGACTTTTGCCATAATGGTATATCTTCTAAAAATTATCGAAGCCATTCTGCTTCTTCTTCGGCCTTATCTAAGACTATGAATTCCGATTTCATAGTGGAACGGGCAATACATGTTTGCTCCAGGATACCGCTGCTCCTCCTAGAGTAAATACGTATCCGCTAGTTGATTTTGATTCCTCAGAATCTGCAATCCAATTAGCATCACTGTATCCTTCAAGTACAGGTGGATACTGTCCATATCTCAAGGCATATTCCTTGGTATGTGATACGTAACCCAATACTCGTAGTAGAGCAGTCCAATATTGATCACTAGGATTGCTAGCGTATCTGCTTAACTTGCTTACAGCGTAAGCAATATCGGGTCTAGTGCAATTCATTAAATACATTAGACTTCCGATAATCTGAGAGTACTCCAACTGGCGTATTCCAGTTCCTGTATTCTTATGAAGGTGGACGTGTGGGAGAAAAGGATTTGTATTCTCCTTTATCCCATGATCCTTGAATCTTTCTATCATCTTATCCACGTAGTGAGATTGAGATAGACTGATTCCATTTGGTATTTTGGTGATTTTAAATCCAAAAATTACATCAGCAACCCCAGATCCTTCATGTCAAAACTGTTGGATAACATTCTTTTAGTGGACTGAATAATTTCAATATTAGTCCCAAGTATTAACATGTCATCTACATAAAGACAAACAATGATACATGTATTTTCAACTGTTTTAGTGTAAACACACTTGTGTAAACACACTTATCGCATTCATTGATAGTGAATCTATCTTTGATCATGACACTATCAAATTTCTCATGCCATTGTTTTGGAGCCTGCTTTAGACCGTATAAGGATTTTACCAATTTACACACTTTGTGTTCTTGGCCCTTGACTATAAATCCTTCAGGTTGCTCCATATATATTTCTTCATTTAATTCACCATTTAAGAATGCAGTCTTGACATCCATTTGATGGATATCTAAATTATGCAATACTGCAATTGCAATCAACATCCGAATGGAGGTTATTCTTGTTACTGGTGAATAAGTATCGAAGTAGTCAAGTCCTTTTTGTCGATAACCCTTGGCTACTAATCTAACCTTGTACTTATCGATAGTTCCATCGGGTTTTAATTTTCTTTTAAAAATTCATTTACACCCAATTGGTTTACTGTCAGGAGGCAAGTTTGCCAATTCCCAAGTATGATTACTTAGTATGGATTCTATTTCGCTATGTATAGCTTCTTTTCACATTTGTGCTTCTGGGGTTGACATAGCCTCTTTAAATGTTTGAGGCTCGCTTTCAATAGCGTATGCTATGAAATCTGAACCAAAAGATTTTGAGATTCTGGATCTCTGACTTCTTCTTGGTTCAATTTTCGCATTAACAATCGGTTCCTCGGGGCTTTCGTCCCTGAATGCCATCTCATGTGTTCTTTTCCCAGAAGTCTTATCTGCTTCCCGTTTGTATGGAAAGATGTATTCAAAGAACACAACATCTCTAGATTCGATAATCATGTTTACATGAATATCTGGTATTTCTGATTTATGAACCAGAAATCTGTAGGTACTACTATTCAAAGCATAGCCTATGAATATGCAGTCCATAGTTTTTGCTCCCAACTTAGTCTTTTTAGGTAATGGTGCTAGCACCATTGCAAGGCACCCCCACATTTTGAGGTAATGGTAGGAAGGTGTCCTTCTATGCTATAACTCAAATGGTATAAGACCAAGTTTCTTGTGGGGTATTCTGTTTAGAATATAATTTGCAGTTAACAGAGCTTCCCTCCACAAGTTCTGCGGAGCTCCAAAATTTACGAGCATGGAATTGACCATCTCCTTCAAAGTTCTGTTCTTCCGTTCAGCAATTCCATTTTGCTGAGGAGTATATGGTGTTGTTGTTTGATGGATTATACCAAATTTAGCACATAACTCACTAAAATCATTTGATTCATATTCTCCGCCTCTATCGGACTTTAGAATCTTGATATTCTTATTGAGTTGATTCTCAACTTCGGCTTTATATGTTATAAACATATTTATTGCCTCATCCTTACTGTTAAAAGATACACATAACGGTATCTTGTACAGTCATCAATAAAAGTAATAAAATACTTTTTTCTGTCTCTAGTTGGCATAAATTTCAAGTCACACAGATCGCTATGAATTAACCCTAAAGGTTCTGTATTTCGATCAATTGAGTGGAATGAATTTTTCGCTAACTTGGCCTCAACACAAATCTCACACTTGCGAATTTCTTCCAAGTTGAGTTTAGGAATATATCCTAGATTAGACAAGTTCTTTAAAGACTTATAATTCACATGCCCTTATCTAGCATGCCATAAAGTAGGAAACTCAAGCAAATAAACAGAAGATTTTCCTTTATTTATAAGCTTCGGGTACAAATACACTGACTTTTTATCTACCACTGCAACATTGGCTTTAAAAAGTCCATCAATAAGATAACCCTTTCCCACATACATTCCTCCCTTAGTAAGTACAAATTTATCTGACTCAAAAATTATTCTAAATCCTTTCTTACTAAGTATTGATCCAGAGATCAGATTCTTGCGGATATCTGGAACATGTAGCACATCGTTCAGAGTAAGCTCTTTCCCAGATGTCCACTTCAGGATGACCTTGCCTTTTCCTTCAACCTTTGAGACGGCTGAGTTTTCCATGAATAGTTGCTCATCTTACTCTAGTTTTTGATATTCAGAGAATAATAATTTCTCCTAGCAGATGTGCCGAGTAGCCCCAGTGTCTGCCCACCAATCCTTATTATTGGTTGTCAGGTTCACTTCTGACACCACAGCTGAAAAGCTTGGCGACGCATGGTCGGTTAAGTTTTCCTGTGGATGGTTCTTCTTATTCTTTTTGAGACGGCTGCAACATTCATTCGCCTTATGCCCTTCTTTGTTGCAGATGTAGCAGGTTCACTTGAAGCGCATGTTCTTGCCTTCTTGGACCTTGCCTTTGTACCCCTGGGAAGTCTTCTTCCGCTTTAAGCCTTTGGAAGTAGATGCTTTCCCCTTTAAGTCTTCGATCACATTGGCTTTGGCTTCATAGGAGTTCTTATTGCTCCTTTTCTTGGAATTTCGGTTGTCCTCCTCGATTCGAAGCCTCACAATGAGATCTTTCAACTTCAGCTCCTTTCGCTTGTGCTTCAGGTAGTTCTTAAAATCTCTCCACTCAGGTGGGAGTTTCTCCACGATAGTAGCAACCTGAAAAGTTTCAGGTAGAAACATACCTTCGGCTTCTATTTCGTGCAAGATAAGTTGGAACTCTTGCACCTGACTGATTACAGTCTTGCTGCCCACCATTTTGTACTCCAGAAATCGTCCTACGACGAACTTCTTGGTACCAGCATCCTCAATCTTGTACTTCTTGTCAAGACTGGCCCATAACTTCTTTGCCGTTGTGATAGGACTGTGACATTGTAAAGAGAGTCATCCAGTCCATTAAAAACATAATTTCGGCAAAGGAAGTCACCTTGAGTCCATGCATCGACTGCAAGGACTGAGTCCCGATCAGTCCCGGGTTCTGGTGGATCTTCTTGCACGAATTTGGCCAGATGAAGAGCGGTCAAGTAGAAGAGCATCTTCTGTTGCCACCTCTTGAATTCTGTGCCGTCAAATTTTTCTGACTTCTCCGGTTTCGGGTTAGGAAGTGGAGTAGGCATCAAAGCTTATAGCTGTATGTTTGGTGCCTTGCTAGAGCTATCTTGATTAGTCTCAGACATTTTCTGCAGGTTCAAGCAGAATAGAAGTAAGAAACTTCAATAGGTAATTGTCTTAAGATTGTTAGTTTCTGGAATCAATCTGACAACTAATCAATATCACTGAAATATCAACAATCTAATTGGCCAGGTCGGTTAATATCAGGTGGGAGGTTTTCCGTTCAATAGAACGTTCCTTAATTTAAGAACCACCTTTCAATTTCCTTCCTTGGTTAAACACCAATTAGATTGGTATAAATCAGTCTCAATATACTGAATATCAGTATATCTCCTGTATAAAGAAATTAATTCACTTATACAGTACTTGGAGTGAGGTACGCTTAAAGCGAATCTTCTTAAGATAATTATGTCCCCCGCACCGCACAGGTGCTAACGGGTTACTGGACGCTGGTCTCCCAAGATACAACACTCCTTCATGGTATTTGGATAGCACTACCAAATCACCATACGATCGAACCGTAGTTAACCAGTACCTTCACAGGATTATTGAAGCAGTGGGACAAAGACAAATTTCGGGAGAATATTTGCCTTTACTTTGGAGGAGCACCCACTGTAGAGGAAGAAGGAAGGTTGAAGAATATTCTTCTTTGGAAGTCCCAGATTCAGACAACAATTCTATTAAAGAATCTGTTGAATTTTCTGAGCTCTCTTTCAGAACGAATTTTGCAGAATCTCTTTTGGAAGTCGCTTCAGAAACTGAATTTCCCACTTCCCGTTGGAAGTTACTTCAAGACAGAACTTCACTTCAGCCCCAGTTCAGAACGCAGAGAGAGATTTCAGAACGCAGGCAGGGAGAGAGAGATGAGTTTTTGATTTTGGTATGTTTAATTTGAGAAAACGGAGCGCTATTTAGCGGTTGCATCGGTTCGTTTCAACCGTCCAACTGCCGCGACGGTTTACAGACAGCCGTTGGCTGGGCGGTTTGGATCCGGATAGCGGAGCGGGTATGCTCCGCGTCGGATCCGGATAGCGGAGCGGGTATGCTTCGCGTAACCCATACCCGTGAGATCCGGTTCAAAAAGAACCAGGCCGAGAACCCGGACCCGAGCCCGGCCCGGCGCCAGCGGCGGCGCGCACGTATGTGCGGGCATGGTTTCCTACCAATCGCGCGCGAAAACTCCGAGTACCCAAAGAGCACGCCCTTTGTTCTCAGTTTTCTCTATTTAAATACTACAAACTTCCATCCCTTGGCCAATGTGGGACTAAATGCCTTTAGCTACTTTTAGTCCCATTTTGGCCTTGAATTAGGTAATATTTAGACTTGAATATCTCATTCATTCGAAGTCGGAATTGAACATGTGAATATACCACGTTCATGTTGGCCCAGAGGCCTTCCACTCTAGTTTTGATGATGATTAACTCATGTAGTTATGTTTACTAATTATCTTATGATGTTTAGTTTCAGATCATTAACCAAGATATTAGTTGGTGATTAGCTTCAATAAGGAGTTTGGAAGCTTTCACATGGTGATTCCAGAGCCCGAGCATCAAGATCATACATAGCACTCGTTGGAGTCAAGCTCGGTGGATCACGTTTTGGATCGAGTCGACTTGAAGATGAAAGATCGTCAAGAAGACTTAGGTATCCATAGTTTAGTTTAGTGTGTTTTAGATCCATGTGTAAAGATTAGATAGTTGATATGTTCAAGTGCACAACACAACGTTTTATGGATATTGGTTTTTCGATTTTTAGTTTAACCAATATTTGTTTTCATGAATAGTAGATCAAAACAAGTTTAATTGGTTTATGTATAGTAAACTCATTCTATACATGCATGCTTAACTTCCTAGACAAACCTATTTTGACTTTCCTATTCATGTATTGAAAAATCTATATTTGGTAAAATACAGTTTTTGGTTTTTGATAAAATTTATAAGACACAAAAATGGTACAAAATGTTTGATTTTTGTGTTGTAATTTTTATCACATGTTTGTATCTTAATGTAAAATGATAAAACTATTTTTGGGGATTTTTAGAAGTTTTATGGAATTTTTAGAATATTTAAAAACCCAGTTTTCTGACCCAGTTGGCCTCTGCCAGGCTCTGGCGGTCGACCGTCCGGTCGACCGGGATCCAGAGTCGGTCGACCGGAAGGTCGACCGACGTGCATAGGGCTGTGCACGTTTGGCCAGTCAATTGGGCCGGTCGACCGGGCGGTCGACCGGCCAGAGAGCTCTGCTCTCTGTAAATTTTCGGTCGACCGGCCGGTCGACCGCTGGCTTCCAACGGTCGATTTTTCGACCGTTGGCGGTCGACCGCCAGCCGTCCAGGCTGGATTTTCAGCCCAACGGCTATATTTTTGTGGGAGCCTATATAAGGCCCCATCTCTTGGGGATTTTAGCTATGATTTTTACAAGAAAAATTCCTACTTTCTGAAGTGTTTTTTTTACAAGTTTTAAAAAGTGTTTTAGAGCTTCCAAAGATCTATCTTTATTTTGTTTTAGGGTTTCGGAAAAATCAAAGAAAATAGAAAATTGGGAGATTTGCTTTGTTCTTCATTTCTATCTTTTACCAAGAGTTTTCCCAAGTATTTTTCTTTGAGTTTTTATTTTCCAAACTCTAGTTTTTTCACACTTAAGCTATCTTCTATCCTATTCTATTAGGATCATTATTTGTGGGAAAAAGGAATTGTTTGTGGTTGAAAGATACCACCAAGTTGTAAACCCTCATTTGTTGGTTGCTCCCTCTGTGGTAGAGGTTGAGGTTGTTGTTTGCTCCCTCTAGTGTGAGGTGGAGTTGGAGATTGGTTTGTATCCCTCTTGGTGAGGTGGATTGTGGTTGTTTGGCTAAGGGCCTACCCATCTTGTTGAGGCGGTGATTGTGTTTGCCTCGTTGGAGGTTGTTGGTTGAGAGAGGAGTTCGGTACTCCCTTGTTGTACAAATCCTCCTCGGTGGAGGTTCCCTCGGTGGGAGTCCTTGGTGGATGAGTTAGTGGATTGGAAATCCTTCTCGATGAAGGCGGGGATGTAGAGCTAGGGGCTCGAACCTCGAAACATATCTTTGTCTCTGCGTTTGATCCATTGACTCTCAACTCTCTCTCTCATTTATTTGTGCATAGCATCATTCATATCATTCATATCTTATATGCTTGTGTTGTCCTTGCATTGATTCATATTGCTATTCACTATATGCTTGGATTGTTTGTGTGTGCCTCACTTGTGCCTAACCACGAGAGCTTCATATAGCACCTCAACTCTTATTCAGAGGAATCAAGAGGAGTTAGTCCAGAGCCCTTCACTGGGAATTCGGCTACGCTCGTTGGTTGCACGAAGTGTTGTTGCAAATTAGTTTTAATTTCCGCTTTTAGTTTCTAGATTAGCCGTATCACCTATTCACCCCCCTCTAGGTGATTTCAATTGGTATCAGAGCCTCCACTCCTGATATTTGGTTTAACCACCTAGGAGTGAGATCTTGGTTTGCTAATCTATCATCTTCATTTGCATTTACACACATATAGTTTGCACTCATGGATAGCCCTCCTATGTTTGATATCTCTAGACTTGATATTTGGAAGGCCAAGATGAGTTGTTATTTGAAAACCCTAGGTTTGCATGTTTTTCTTGTCGCTACCAAGAAATGTTATCTTGGTAACCGCAATCATATAGGGGCCAATACACAAGCCCTTGAGGCTATTGGAAGCACACTCAATAAAGATTGTCTTATACTTGTTTCTAATCTTGATTCCGCTTTTATAGTGTGGAACAAGTTGACCACCTCCACCTCCAAGCTTCAATTGCCTATCCAACCGGAGGAGTCTAGTGGAGAATCCGAGTCACAATGCTTCATGGTCCATGGGAACAACTCCCTTGAGGTATACTCGGAAACTCAATTAGATAATAATGATGCTAGTTCTTCATGTGATGATTATGTTGATGCCAATGCCTTGAATGAAGAACTTTCTATAGTTTGTGAAAAATTAATAGAAAAATATAATATTTTGAAAAAGAAGACTTTTGCATTAAATAAAGAAAATGAAAATTTGTTTTCTAAGCTTGATTTGGTTTTGCAAGAGAAGGAAGAAGTTTCTAATGAGAGGGATTCATTGAAATCTCAACTAGACCTTGTTTAAAAGAAAATGAATTTTTGAAAAATAGAAATGATTGTAATGATGTTTTGAAGAAAAATAAAGCTATTACTTCAAAACTTGATTTTTTTAGTAAAGGAGAATATTTCTTTGAAAAACAAAATTGATTCTATTTCAAAGGATTTAGAAATTTGTTTAAAGAAAAATGATTCTTTAAAAAATAATATTGATTCTCATGTTTGCCATGCTAGGATAGTTCCATCTAGCACACCTATTGCATGCTCCACTTCTTCTACAATTGAAAAAGATATAAATTTGTTAAAGAAGAGTGTTGATTGTTTGGGCTCCACTTTGAGCCATTGTGTTTTGAGTCATATACGTTTGGAATCTTTGTTTAGAAAGAAACAAGTTCCATCTATGCATGCACACCATACACGGCATACACATGCTTCTCATGGTCACCACCATCACACTATGTATGCTCAAGTGTACACTTGTACACATTGTGGACGTAAGGGCCACCTTGCTAAATTTTGTTATGATAGAATACATGTTTCAAATTTAGCAAATAATTTTGTTTGGGTTAGAAAAGATGCTAACCCCCTTGGACCCAAAAGAATGTGGGTACCAAAGACCACCCCTATTGTATTTGATGTAGGTGTGGGCTCTCACATGACGTGAGAGTAGCGATGCCTTGAAGTGGATGCGTTCCGTGCTTAAAGGAAATAATTTGTATGCATCACTTTTAAGGGGAGTTTGGTGGAGAGGACCACCATGTTTTGGAGACATGAAGAGTTGCCCTCATGGTTTTGGTAACTATGCCTTACTCCTATTATGTTTACATGCCTTCATATCATTGTTTATAGCATGTTTTGATTATTATGAAAATGCCATGATTATTAGATCATTGACATGCATGTATAGCTTTTGAGACACCCATGTTTAATATAGATCATTCTTTGTGTTCTCGCATATGTTTAGCTATTATGTATATCATAGTTCTAATAGCATGTGAATTTACATAATGATCGTTTTTATGATTATCATGATGATTTATGATGTGTTTATGCTTCATGTTTGAATATATGTTTAAATGTTAGTTTTCATTAAGATTAGGATTTATACTTGTACATATAGTGGGCCACAAATAGATCTTTATATGTTTGTGCTTGAACGTTCATTTGTACCCATTACATGTGCTAGTATAGTCTAGTTTTGATGATACATGCATTTAACTTGTATTCCTATTTTATCCTTGGTCTCATGTTTCTATGTTTAACTTATGTATATGTCCATTTTATCCAAACTATTGATTATGCATATACATCCTTTGAGCCACGTGCCTTCATGCATATATTATTGTGGACTCGTTGTGTTTGGATATGTATGTATACTTTAGTTTGTATAAGACATATATATGCCTTGAAGATTAAATAAGTTTTGATGATTTTCATGTTTTAAGGAATATTGAGCTTGATTGCATATTTTCATGATGCCATGTTTCACATTACACTGTGCACTCACTTTATTGGTTTCTCATGGTTTTATTTTCATGAGTATGATATGTGCCCTATTGATTTCGAGTGTTTAGTGCCATGTGATTTACATGTGTTTTATGAAAAATATCTTTGTTTTATTCCTTACTTGAAGGATTTCGTACTAGTTAACAAGTTTTTCCATTAACTAGTTCGTATTCTTCGTTTTGGTAGAGTTTTTCAAACATTCAATATTTTCAAACCTATTTTGAAAACCCCTACCTTCTACGGGCGGATGGATGGGAGTCCATGCCTTGTATGTTCTTTATTGAAAATCATTTTAAACATGAGCATGAATGGGTGGCGGTTATATGAGATATACTCTTGATATTATTGTTGTTTCAATTGGTATCATTAGATTCTTTCAATTGGTATCAATATTGACATTTCTTGTATACTCATATATTTTTATGTATGTATGCTTACTCTTCAAATAGTATCAATTTCGATTGGTATCTAATTTTCATACATATATATTTTGTTTATGCTAAGCTTGAGTTTTAATGATCATCATGTTTCAATTGATTAGTTTTCAATTGGTATTCTAATACAAGCTTAGACATTATTTTATTTGGTATTTCATAAAGGGGGAGAAAACTCATACTTTATCTTTCAATTGGTATTTGGTTTACCATTGGTTTGTATTCCGCTCCTTGCTTTATGATAGAAAATAATAATTTCAATTTGGCATCATATGTTTAAAAAGAAAATTACTTTCAATTGGTAAAATTGGTATCAAGATGCTTATTTGTTTACTCAATTGGTATCAAGATTTTGTTTACTTTCATTGGTATCTATTGATCTATTTCTTTCAATTGGTATCCATGAAAATTTATATTGATTTGTTTTGATATCACCCCTTATTGATTCTATGTTTCGAACAAAAAGGGGGAGAAGAATGTTTTGTTTTTTACTTGGACCCCTTTGTTGATGATTGACAAAAAGGGGAAGAAGTATTTGAGTTTATATGCATGTTTTATATGCATGTTTTGTTTTTATTTATTAGTTTGTCGTTTAATTGGTATCAAGAGCATTTCATTGCTATTAAGAGCATGTTTTTATTGGTATCAAGAGCACGTTTTATGCATGATGCATTCATATGTTTGGTATCAAGAGCATGTTTTTATATTGGAATCTTGTTTTATGCATATCTATGCATACATGTTTATGAGCTTTCATTGCATATCTTATTGCCTATTTGTGATGCATGAGTTAAGGGGGAGCTTCTTTGAAGCTTAACTTTAATCCATGCATATATAACTCCATGAGTTTTGTCATCATCAAAAAGGGGGAGATTGTTGGCCCAGAGGCCTTCCACTCTAGTTTTGATGATGATTAACTCATATAGTTATGTTTACTAATTATCTTGTGATGTTTAGTTTCAGATCATTAACCAAGATATTAGTTGGTGATTAGCTTCAACAAGGAGTTTGGAAGCTTTCACATGGTGATTCCAGAGCCCGAGCATCAAGATCATACATAGCACTCGTTGGAGTCAAGCTCGGTGGATCACGTTTTGGATCGAGTCGACTTGAAGATGGAAGATCGTCAAGAAGACTTAGGTATCCATAGTTTAGTTTAGTGTGTTTTAGATCCATGTGTAAAGATTAGATAGTTGATATGCTCAAGTGCACAACACACACGTTTTATGGATATTGGTTTTCGGTTTTTAGTTTAACCAATATTTGTTTTCATGAATAGTAGATCAAAACAAGTTTAATTGGTTTATGTGTAAATTCATTCTATACATGCATGCTTAACTTCCTAGACAAACTTATTTTGACTTTCCTATTCATGTATTGAAAAATCCATATTTGGTAAAATACAGTTTTTGGTTTTTGATAAAATTTATAAGACACAAAAATGGTTCAAAATGTTTGATTTTTGTGTTGTAATTTTTATCACATGTTTGTATCTTAACGTAAAATGATAAAACTATTTTTGGGGATTTTTAGAAGTTTTATGGAATTTTTAGAATATTTAAAAATCCAGTTTTCTGACCCAGTTGGCCTCTGCCAGGCTCTGGCGGTCGACCGTCCGGTCGACCGGGATCCAGGGATGGTCGACCGACGTGCACAGGGCTGTGAACGTTTGGCCAGTCAATTGGGCCTGTCGACCGGGGCGGTCGACCGGCCAGAGAGCTCTGCTCTCTGTAAATTTTCGGTCGACCGGCCGGTCGACCGCTGGCTTCCAACGGTCGATTTTTCGACCGTTGGCGGTCGACCGGGCGGTCGACCGCCAGCCGTCCAGGCTGGATTTTCAGCCCAACGGCTATATTTTTGTGGGAGCCTATATAAGCCCCATCTCTTGGGGATTTTAGCTAAGATTTTTACAAGAAAAATTCCTACTTTCTGAAGTGTTTTTTTACAAGTTTAAAAAGTGTTTTAAAGCTTCCAAAGATCTATCTTTATTTTGTTTTAGGGTTTCGAAAAAATCAAAGAAAATAGAAAATTGGGAGATTTGCTTTGTTCTTCATTTCTATCTTTTACCAAGAGTTTTCCCAAGTTTTTTTTCTTTGAGTTTTTGTTTTTCAAACTCTAGTTTTTCCACACTTGAGCTATCTTCTATCCTATTCTATTAGGATCATTATTTGTGGGAAAAAGGAATTGTTTGTGGTTGAAAGATACCACCAAGTTGTAAACCCTCATTTGTTGGTTGCTCCCTCTTTGGTAGAGGTTGAGGTTGTTGTTTGCTCCCTCTAGTGTGAGGTGGAGTTGGAGATTGGTTTTGTATCCCTCTTGGTGAGGTGGATTGTAGTTGTTTGGCTAAGGGCCTACCCCTCTTGTTGAGGTGGTGATTGTGTTTGCCTCGTTGGAGGTTGATCGTTGAGAGAGGAGTTCGGTACTCCCTTGTTATACAAATCCTCCTCGGTGGAGGTTCCCTCGGTGGGAGTCCTTGGTGGACGAGTTAGTGGATTGAAAATCCTTCTCGGTGAAGACGGGGACGTAGAGCTAGGGGCTCGAACCTCGAAACACATCTTTGTCTTTGCGTTTGATCCATTGACTCTCAACTCTCTCTCATTTATTTGTGCATATCATCATTCATATCATTCATATCTTATATGCTTGTGTTGTCCTTGCATTGATTCATATTGCTATTCACTATATGCTTGGATTGTTTGTGTGTGCCTCACTTGTGCCTAACCACGAGAGCTTCATATAGCACCTCAACTCTTATTCAGAGGAATCAAGAGGAGTTAGTTCAGAGTCCTTCACGGGGAATTCGGCTACGCTCGTTGGTTGAACGAAGTGTTGTTACAAATTAGTTTTAATTTCCGCTTTTAGTTTCTAGATTAGCCATATCACCTATTCACCCCCCCTCTAGGTGATTTCAGTTCATCCCTAATGGAAGGAGAACACACTCCAACCATCATCCAATTGATTCGATCAACGGATCTCGCCGTAATTCAATTCAAAGATTCACATATATTCTTCATATTCCCAACACATAATTCATCAAAGATCAAGTGCATCCAAACTGGGAACTAGTCAATGCCCCTGCAAATTATTTATATTTCAAGCGGTTATCAATATGCAACACTCATCACTTTGAATCTGTACTTAATGCAGAGGGAAGCATAGGAGCATAGAGCAGATCAAAGCAGGATGATTTCTAATTCTAACAAAGAGTTCCTACTTTGCTTCGCGACATTCCATGTATTCAGTCCATTGAATCCTTGTTCCTGCAAAGACATTTGAAAAAAAAAAAAAAGTGGTAGACCACAACATCAAGAACAAGAACATTTGGAACTAGACTGGAAGAGAAATACTGTCAGGGATCTGAAAACCTACATGCACAATCTATGGGCGTCCTTTCCGAAGCTTTCCAACTCTTCCAATATGAACCAATCTTCATTGAGCTGATGAAAAGAATGAAAGAGGTCAGTCCTCTAGAAGGCATGGCACACTTTAGATGTTGTGGTCTAGGATTTGTGCAGAGAAGCATCTCGCACAGCAGCGAAGCAGTCAGCTTGGAAGCTTCGCGACCTGTGAAACACGAGTCACGTGTCAGACAGTTTGGGGAGTTCACAACTTATAACCTTAGTTTTCTCTATAAAAGAAGATGTGCTGTCATTAGTGTATGTCATTATAAAAAACATAGCGGTTGTGAGGTTTTCTTCTTCTTCTCCTGTAATCTTTCTGATAATAATGGATTTGTGTGCGACTCTGTGATTTTTCCCTATTTGGATTTTCCACATAAATTTTGATGTCTTCGATTGTGTGTTTGATTCTTTCTTCTTCCCCAATCGTCTTCCTCCCAACAGGCAGCACCAACATAGTCAAGGCATTGGCAACACCATCATAAGCAAGAAATTATAATTCAATAGAGCAAACTAATATTTAGAACTTCCACAAAAAGAAAAAAAGAAAAAGAAAAAGTAAATTTAGACAGTAGAGAAGAGAAGTTTATGGACAATATTGATATTTGGGCTGAATATGCTGTTTATGCAAATTTGAGATAACTTGAATATACTGTTTGAAGTTCTTACCTGGATGCAGATACTTTTACTCGTCAGTCTTTCATAATGATATCAGAAATAACTGCTAAAACTAAATGGGTGTCTCAAATCCAATAGATTGTATGTGACTGTAATCAAGGATTTAGATGGATGAGTTCAATCCAGTTTTGGTACATTGGTGGACTCATAGCTGGTTAAATAAGTTACACGTTTCAGTTTGAAGTAGTTCCAAGCATGTTACCCAATCAATCAACTTAAATGTGCCCATAATAAAAACTGCCTTCATAAATCAGTAAATCTTTTTTATTTTGACATAAAATAACTTTTGCCTGTGTGTATAAGAACCAGAAAGGAAATTATTTGGCAGGAAGTATACGGACCAGAAAAGATATAAATGTTACAGAGAACACAAAAAGTCAATTTCTTAAATCAAAAGAAGAAAAAAGATATTTCAAGAACTCACAACTCTTTGCATGGGATACTCTATATGAATTTTAAGAATCCAAGACTTGAGCAGTGCTTACCTCTAGAAAGTGTGATAATACCAAGTAACCATTGATCTAATGCATGTTTTATACAGGAAATGGACATGCAGTTCACATGATAAACTAAAAAATAGAATGAGAAAAGTCATGGTCATTGGAATCTCAGCAACAGAGAACAACACCACCAAAAAATAGTCACCAATCACACGAAAAAGTAAACAAAAGAAAAGAAAACGAGAACACACAAATTTAACGAGGTTCGGCAATCGCCTCTGTCCTCAGGACAGAAGAGAAGATAAATCTTATTAAATCAATCAAGTACAAGATACAATCGCGTGAGGAATATTTTGGGAATCCAAGGAACAGATAACAACAATACCAGAGAGTAGTCACCAATCACACGAACAAGTAAACATAGAAAAAGAAAGAGAGAACACGAGATTTAACGAGCTTCGGCAATTTGCATACGTCCTAGGGGTAAGGGGAGAGAGTTCTTATTGAATCAATCAATTACAAGTTATAAATATAGGGATAATACCCCTCATTATATAACTAAAGAAGCCAAAAAGAAAAGGAAACCAAAAAATATCTAATTCAGATCAGAAACGAATTCTGAATCAGATTTAAAAACAGGCCGCTGCAGCCGCATTAGTTGACTAGGAAATATCCTAGTCGATTAATAACTCCTAGTCGACTAGGAATTTGGCCTAGTCGACTAGTTTGTAGTAAAACAGATTTTTCAACTCTCTTTATGTATCATTAGTCGACTAGGCCATTGCCTTAGTAGACTTGATTGGGTTTCTCCTGTGCAATTTCATCATTGATACGACTGATACGCTCACATATTTGATACCATTGATTGCATCGCACTTTGGCTAAACTCCAATTGAGTTTAAAAAGCTCTTTCAACAAGATTTTTCCCTCTCCCTATAATTCTCCACCTCGATGAAGATTTTTCAAATCTGAGCTGAACACAAACATAGCACCATGTCGACTCCAACTGGCTGCACCATTGTGGTTGCCTACGTACCCATGCCTAACGGGATTAAGCCACAATAGTTTATCCAAACGAGCTCCATCGAGCTCAAGCAACTGTGACTAAATCTTCAGCAGTGAACCGAACTGGCTGAGTCATATAAACCTCCTTACCGATACCGTCATGGAGAACAATGACCTTCAATTGAGCTTGTCACGCTCACCAATTTGAGATTCATTCTTCTTCACCCACTTTCGTGGATTTATCTTGCTTCCAATAGCTGCAAATAATTTAACATTCTCATCAATATCTTTAACCTGTTTAGTATCAAAACTGGCTATATGATCTCCATCCGGTGTCACATCCAGTGAAGTCCTTACTGATATCAAACCAACTGGAGGTAGTGGAGTAGCATCAACCTCCACCCGCTGCGATACATCTTGGTCTTCAATCTCTTCACCTGCTGAGGAACGGTAAACTTCAAGAATGAAGTCTCATCAAACATGACATGCCTACTCAACACAATCTTCTTGTTTTCGGGGTCCCATAACTTGTAACCTTTCATATTTCTCTTAACACTCAAAAATACAAAATTCTTTACTCTCGGATTTACCTTGTCATATTTGGTACTAAAGTAGGCCGAACTTTAAATACCCGCAACAAATCATAATCCTGAGTAGCTTCACCTGACCAAATATCTAACAGAGTTTTGCCTCCTATCGCAATCGATAATAGTGCATTTATGAGATAACTAGTATATACAATCGCCTCAGCTCAGAACTATTTGTCTAATCGTGCATTAGACAACAAGCACCGAACTTTCTCCAGTAAGGAGCGGTTTATTTCTTTAGCCAACTCATGTATTCCATTTGTGAAGTGAGTACCAATACCAGTGTTCTGGCTAAATTGTAGGAATTGGTTCTTGTATTTTTCAACATTACCAATTTGAAGCTCCTGTAATATCCCTAGTTAGTAATACTGTTTTTTATTTTCCTAAATATTTATTTTATTTTACTGATTATTTTTATTTATTAACTTGATTTATGACTTATTGTTATTATTAATTACACAGATTATTTCGAAGTATTAAATGGTAATTTGGCTTTATATATTATTACCATTATTTCTTATCAATATTTTTAATTACTTATTACTATTATTATTATTATTACTATTATAAACTGTTACTATTGGAGGTACTTATTACAATTATTATTTCATTATTATTATTTATTATTATTATTTGTGTAATTATTATTATTATTGTTGTTAATTATTAATTGTTACTGATAAGTACTATTATGTATTAATATTATATTATTATTAATATTATTACAAAGTATTATTATTCGTTAATATTATTATTAGTATTGATATTATTATTTTGTTAATGTTATTATTATTATTTGGTTAACTATTATTATCACTATTATTTATTATTGTTACTATTATTTATTATTATTAATTTTTATTAGTAGTAGTATTAGTTATTAATTATTGATGATATTATTATTATAATTACTACTATAATTATAATTTGTATTTATTTATTATTAGTAGTAGTATTTTCCTTTCCTTTGATCCATACCCATTTATCTCATCTATACCCAATAATCAAACCCCTTATCTTAACCAAATTCATGACCCGTTAACCCATAACCCAAAACCCATTATCCACACATATGTGGTTGTGTGTGTGTGTATGTGTGTGTGTATGTGTGTGTATATATATATATATATATATATATATATATATATATATATATAGATATAGATATATATATATATATATATATATATATATATATATATAATATATATAGTATATATATATGTATATATATATATAATCTCCTAATCATTTATTTACCCTAAACCTACCCTAATACCCCTTATATATAATCTTATCATCTAAACCTAACCCTAAACCTAATCCCTAATTATCACAATCCCTCTTCCTCCATGCCATTGCCGCCACACCCAGTCTCCCTCTTCTTTATGGCCTTGCCAAGCATCCTCCATCCATCTCCACCGAGCCTCCCCCAACCTCAGGCCGCACAACCCTCTACCTTGCCGCACACCTCTCCTATTGCTGTCGTATATCACACCACTCCATCACCCCCGAGACACCCTCCTCGGCTGTATCACCATGGCCTCACCAAGGCCCAGTCCCCCTCTTGCCCTTATATACCCGCAATTACCCCCCATGGATGCATCAGCCAACCAAGCCTTCAGCCAAGCACAAGCCGCAGGACCTCCACCCTCAGCATCCAGTCCACTCCACCCCTGCCCTCTTACTCCATAGCAGAGCACCCGCACAACCTGCAGCCCCTACTGTCTAACATCCCTGCGCGCCTTCCCCCTTCCTTGGCTGAGACCTTCACCCAAGCCAAGCTATGAGAACCCATGCCATGGCCCGCGCACAACAGCCCCTTGGTCATGACCCATGGCCCTCTTCCTCCATTCCAACACCCAGCCGAGTCACCACTTCTCCCTAGCCACGACACTACTCCCCAAGACCCCTTGGCACCATCAACATATTATTCCCCCATAGCCATTCACCCACTCTATCTCCTCTGTCAGTGAGCACGAGTATACCCACATTCTCTCTGGTGAGGTCTTCGAGCCATCAACCTCCTTCGCGGCTTCCACCATCGCCCGTGGCCGATCTCTTCCCTTGTCGTGAGTCCTCTCTCTCCTTCTCTGTGTTTAATGTAGGTGTAGGTTCATGTGTAAATATGTGTGATGTGTGTATAGAGTTGTGTGTAAATTCAGTATGTATGCATGTGTTATAATTATATATGTTTTTATTATTTTTTTGTGTATGTGAATGCAAGAGTGTATTGGGTGCATGTGTGAGTATATTGGAATGTGTATGTATATATTGTGAGTGTATGTGTATAATAGTGTGAGTGTGTACACGTGTATTTATAGGTACATGTGTTTATGTGTGTTTATTGTGTGCTTTATTGTGTGCGTTTCAGTTATACAAGAGACTGGAGTCGCGTTTGCAGAATACCCAGACCCGATCAGCATTCGTACTCGTTGTGGACCTGATATATTGGCGATTCGAAGACCGATCTATGGGATGATTAGAGATCCGTACCGGTTCGTGCAATAGAGACCAGACGATGATTCAGATCCAAAACTGTGTCATTTCATATGAGTGTTTGCTTTTGTGTTATTTTCTTATCTATCGTTGTCAATAGGTATTTGTGTTTTACTTGTATCATTTTGTGTGACCATCTGATTTATTTTACCAGTATGATTACCTGTATCACTTCATGAGACATCAATGAGCATTCATTTTATTTATTCAGATGATATGAGTGATTATTCGTGTCATTTCATGTGTTAATGTTTGCCACTATTGATTCAGGATTAGTTATAGTATACCTTACACTAGACTTGATCTTGTGATTGCACATATTTATTACATTATTCTTTATTATATTTCCATATTTATCATGTAATAAATCTGTAAATTTCTTGTCTTAAATGTCCATTTTACAGAAGATAATCATGAGGAGAAAGAGGATAAAATCACATAAATATCAATTAAATTCAGATTTAACTAGATCTATTTGGTTAGAGGAGGATGATCCCAAATCCAGTTGGTTAAATTCAGTTTTGGTGAATCAAGTGGTTAAAACTGAAGATCAATCGAGGATAATGTCAAATACAGAGTCCAAATTCAAAATCCAAAGGGATAAATGGATAAAGAGATGAACAAGCAGAGAGTAAAATTTAGGCTAAACTGTAGTTTGTAACTTAGGTTTTTAGTTTTCTTTTATATAATTTTTATTTTCTTTATATAACTGACAGAAGAGGAGACTTTCATGGAGGAATGAGAACAAGCTTGTACTGAGGGTGATACCAGTGTAAGTAATCTTTTCTTTCATTGTTATTTGAATCGAAGCGAAGTTTTCTTTTCTTTCTATTCTTGTTTCGTTTGCTTCCCTCTTCTGTGTTTGTGGATCCAAATGAATTCGATAGCCTCGAAGTTGCCTTGCCTTTGCAAGTGCCATTGATGGCTTATGGTGATGGATCTCTATTTCTATTGTAGTGTAGCTTGTCTCTATTTCTATTGTAGTGTAGCTTGTTCCTTCATTTCATAGTGTAAATCGGGAATAGGAAAGATCCTTTTTGTCATACTTCGCTCGCCTTCAAATAAAGGTACATCATCGATACGGGTCAAAGGTAAGCAGGTAAGTAAGTTTTTTAGGTTTTAGTTTTCTTTCTTTTAATTTTTAGTTTAGATTACCAACACCATCATCACCTAACTCTTTTATCACTCTTTTCAATTTCTTTATATATATATATCTATTTTCTATTTTCTCCACCTTCTCAGTCTATCACCTTCTTCCTAACTTAACTTAAACTCATTTTCTTTTTCTTTTTAAAGAACTAAAAGAAGATATTTAACCATTTAATGTAACTTAAAAGAGAACTTGCTAAAAAAGCTTCCATCGCTAGTCCCTCCTTGTGGATCAGGACCTACATAGCTAATTGCTATTCGTAGTATTGAGTACTTGTACTCTTTATTCTAAGTTCTGAAATTCTGTATTCTTTTGTGCAGGTAAAATCTCAATCAAAATTTGGCGCTATTGCCGGGGAGGAACGGTAAGTTATTATCTTTTTTCGATTTACATTTTTGGTTAACTTTCTTCTTTGTTCTGGCGTACAGGTCTAAAAATAAATTTTTTTTTGCTACAGTGGACATATAAGTAGCCTTGGACTCTGCTCTGGAAAGCAGAGCCCAAAAGCCCTCAAATTTGCTACATTCCTGTGGCAATCTGAGTGAATTACTAACCTATATTTTCTGCAGGTTGGCTGAATTGTAAAGTTTAATATCTGTAGCTATTTATTTCCTTATTTGACTCACTGTACATACATTTCTAATAATAACTGTAAAAGATTGATTGTAAATGCTAAAAATGATTTAGACTTTGCATTTAGGCACGTGTCTATTCGTTACATTTTCTATTTACTGTTGAAGAGCGCTGGAGCCAAGGTATGTGTCCATAGCATTTAGTATAAGGTTCATTCTTGTATGAAATATTGCTTGAGTATTACTTTTCTATATCTTGCATACATTGCACTAAATTGATTTAAGGGCTTGTCCTATATACAAGATAAGGTGGGGAAGTCATTACCCTCTCTTAGCCCACAAACAATCTCTTCACTCACTAATCCAGGCCTAACTAAATTAAGTAGGCATTGGCCCTAGGGACATCTCGGACTTAAATAGGAGACTGACCTAAGGAGGAAGTTGATTTGAATTTGACTCTTGCCAAATCGGTGTCTAAGATTGGGATTGAGAGGCGAAAACCCCGAAGGCTGGTGGTTTGGCATAATTAGGCATGTTGCTTTAAGCACGTATACGTCCCACCAATCTTACTCCTATCTGGCCGATTAACTTGTAGTCAGATACAATAATATACCCCCGGTGGACAGTCTAACCAGTCAGGAGTCGTCTAGGTCTAAGGTTTACCCTAACTTAGGTTGGATTTTTTTTCTTTTTATTTGTTTGCTTATTGTTTGTTTTTCTTTGTTTGTATTTGACATTTCCTGTGTGATATGGCTTACAACAATAATTTTCAATTTTAATGGTAATCTATATTACACCCCGACCTCTTTTTTGGATATAACCAACTCGACATATCATAACTTTAACCAACCTAGTGTACCGGATTGGTCTTATTCGAATCAATATAACCCATACCCCCAATCTTATGACCATAATTTCAAAATAATTTCAACTCTTCACAGAGTCAATGGGGATACACCTCCCCCGAGTCTAATTTTCAACCAACTTATCCTCCTTATCCACCTTGTCCACTATATTTCTAGATTCATACTCAGTTCCACCAGTTCAAATAGAAAATCATCAATATTGAAAATGAGTATGTGTGAGTCCAAGCCACAATCACAAAATCTGACGAACTCACAATTTCACCACAAATTTCAAAACAAAATTTCATCTTTTTAAGTTCAATCGTGACAAAATGATGAACCAATCAACTATGAAAAGCTGCTTGAAGCCATGACTCAGGCTCAAATCGCTCGTAATCATGACATAAATATAATGGTCCAAACTCTCTATTCTCACTGTTTGACCATTTCTGATGTCGCTAACCATTCTGTTAGAGCCAAATAATCATGTTGTTTGGAAAATAAGATTCCATTTCAGCACAACCATTTAAACTTACCCAAACTCCAAATTTTGAAACCACATTAACATTTTGAAAAGTTATCCCTTTCCTGAAATTGAACTTGAGAATGAATATGATCCTGAATCTCAACTTGGTGATTCAGCTCTACTTCCTGATTCAATAATGACCCGGTGTTTTCACTTGATTTCAATCTTTTTCCGAGTCAACATTGGATCCTGTGCCAATTCATCATGAAATTGAATCGCCAATCTTTTATGATCATCATATTGAACTTGACCAATTTCATACTTTTGAAAGTCCCATTGACAAATTGGCAAGTTTTCATTTTTATGAAATTGAACTCAATGAGAAATGTGACCTAGATTCTCAAATTTGTGATTCAGTTTAAATTTCTGAATCAATATTGACTCCTGTTTTGTTACCAACTTGAGTAATATTATAGAGTCAGTTTTAATTCCCACACCTGTCATTCTTGAACTTGAATTACCAATGTTATGTCACATTCTATTGTTGGGAAATGAATGTGAACTTGAGTTTCAACTTCTTGATTTGGACCCACTTCTTGAACCAATCTCGACTCCTGAACCTTTACTTGACTTAAGTCACTTTTCTAAGTCGGTATTAGTTTCCGTACTTCCTAAGTTTAAGTCAATCATTCCATCTTTTCACACTCCATTTTGGGACAAGGGTGTTGATAAAATTGACTCTGAAATTATTTGTAAAATTTGAAATTTAGATGGGGTAAAATTCTTAATAAAGATTATTTATATATACATCATTTTAGTGGGTTATATTAGAGAGGTTTCTGGTGGGTTCCTCCGAACTCCACACAAATTCGATTGAGTCGCATTTCGTGGACAATCAGATCACAACCACCTTAATGTAATATTTTCCTTCTTTTTCATGCATCTATGCATTAATTCATACATTGAGGACAATGCATGAGATAGGGTGGGGGGAGGGTTCTAACATAACTTAGGTTTTCCTTTTTATTAAAAAAAGAATTTTTTTTAACATTTTCTTTACTTTTAAAAACTTTTTAAAATAGAAACAATATTTTGACATATTTTTGTAAGAAATTATGTCAATTTAAGGAATAGGAGAATCATAATTAGGATTTCTTATACTTGGTCAAAATAAAATTATTTATTTGATTTCCAAGGTTAGGAAGAAAATTTAAAAAAGTAATTTAGTCTTGATTTTTACCTTGATGATACATGCATGCTTTATACACTTACACACTTAGGGTTCAAAAACAAAGATTCTTATGCCTTATTTAAAAAAATGGGAGAAAAAGAAAAAGAAAACTATATATATATTATAATATATATATATATATATATATATATATATATATATATATAAATCCTCTAATTAAGCTAGGTATTTGTGCCTCATAAAGCATAAGTTTTCACACCTAAAAGCGGCTCATATAATAAAATTCTTATTTGTGGTCTTGTTTGCTCGAGTCCTTAAGTCATTCGGGTGTTTTCTCACCCGGTGCCTTAAGACTGTTTGGTCTGGGAGTCACCGATTAAAGGCTCGTTACATGGGCAGATTAGAAAGCCTGATAGAACTAAGGAATAATATCAATAAAAATAAAAAAAAGAAAAAAAGAAAAAAAATAAGGCATAAGAGTTAGAGTTAAAGAACCCTTAGTCAAAACTTCACGGTCACAAAAGTGCATATGATTTAGGGTAAAGTAATAGACTAGATGAGAAGTACAAGTTGACTTCTTTCTTTGATTGATAACAAATTTTTGAATAGAGGCAAAGTTTAGGAATGAAAAATTCCGTTTTCCTATAACTTATAGATTACTTAAATCTTACAATAATATTTCAAATATTTTTTCTTTCAAAATGTGTTTTCGAAAATACTAACATTTTTTCTCTTTCTTTATGGATTTTGTGGGTGCAATCCACTGAAAACCCTCATGAGACAAAACTCGTCCTCTAGGGTAACTTAGAGGTTTAACGGCCTGTTGCACATGCTCAGTGCAATCGTGTGACCAGTGAAAGTAGTCTAATAATTTTTTAGGTTTAAATTTTGATGTTTTGCTCGAGGACGAGCAAAAGATAGGTGTGGGGTGTGATTGCACACATTTATTGCATTATTCATATTACATTTCCACATTTATCATGTAATAAATCTGTTAAATTTCTTATCTTAAATGTCTATTTTGCAGAGGATAATCATGGGGAGAAAGAGAATAAAACTAAATAAATATCAATTAAATTCAGATTTAACTAGATCTATTTAGTTAGAGGAGGATGATCCCAAATCTAGTTGGTTAAATTCAGTTTTTGGTGAATAAGGAGGTTAAAGCTGAAGATCAACCGAGGATAACGTCAAATATAGAGTCCAAATTCAAAATACAAAGAGATAAATGCATAGAGAGACGATCAAGCAGAGAGTAGAATTTAGGCTATACTGTAGTTTGTAACTTAGGTTTTTAGTTTTCTTTTATGTAATTTTATTTTCTTTATGTAACTGAGAGAAGAGGAGACTTTCATGGAGGAATGAGAACAAGCTTGTACTGAGGGTGACACCGGTGTAAGTAATCTTTTCTTTCATTGTCATTTGAATCGAATCGAAGTTTTCTTTTCTTTTCTATTCTTGTTTTTTTCGCTTCCCTCTTTTGTTTTTGTGGATCCAAATGAATCCGATAGCCTCGAAGTTGCCTTGCCCTTGCAAGTGCTGTTGATGGCTTATGGTGATGGATATCTATTTCTATGGTAGTGTAGCTTGCCCCTTCATTTCATAGTGTAAATTGGGAATGGGAAGATCCTATTTGTCATACTTCGTTCACCTTCAAATAAAGGTACATCGTTGATACGGGTCAAAGGTAAGCAGGCGCTAAAGAGGTAAGTATATTTTTAGGTTTTAGTTTTCGTTCTTTTAATTTTTTTAGTTTAGATTACCAACACCATCAACACCCAACTCTTTTATCACTCTTACATATTTCTTTGTATATATCTATTTTCTATTTTCTCCACCTTCTCAATCTACCACCTTCTTCCTAACTTAACTTAAACTCATTTTCTTTTTCTTTTTAAAGAACTAAAAGAAAATCTTAACCATTGAATGTAACTTAAAAGAGAACTTGCTAAAAAAATTCCATCGCTAGTCCCTTCTTATGGATCACGACCCACATAGCCACTTGCTATTACGGTAGTATTGAGTACTTGTACTCTGTATTTTAAGTTCTTGAAATTCTATATTCTTGTGTGCAGGTAAAACCTCAATCATCTTGTAATTGCTACCGCTGTGATTAGTGACTCTATATCTCCAGTATTCTCCATTTGATGTTAGTTAATAGCTATTCAGTTGCTAGTTACCATTTGTTAGTTATCAGTTGCTCAGTTATCAACTATTATTGACATCGTCAGTTGTTACAGATATTCGGTCACTAATTCATTTAACAATAATTTATACTGCTTACTAATAAAAGACATCATAACTCGGGGAACAGGGGTAACTGCCTGATGATGCATGTCATATATTTTGGAAGGACTAGGTATGGTATACCACATTTAGGTTCCACCATGGGGAACCAAGGTGTACTGGCAACCTAATTATTCAGTTATTCAGGTCTCAGTTATTAGGGCTATGCCTGAACTACGATATCACACCAGTTACTCTTTTGTGTGGGGCTGTGGTTTTCAGTTATTAGGGCCTTGCGGTCCGTCCTGATTCAGTGCCAGGGATGTTAGATCGTCATACCGGGCATGCACAATATCCTTCCAAAACACATGCACTACATTGGCAGGTAGTTACAACAATGATAATCTTATTGATATGTGAAAAAATGATCGTGATATGTGACACAGCTAAGTACTACATTAGTTAAGTTAATAATAACCAACCAGACTAATGACATATGCTTACACACTTGAGTATCAGTTATTATTTTACAGAGGTATCAGTTTATCTTGTATTTATAGTTTTAATCATGTTATTAGTTAGTTATCTGTTTATACATGTTGCTATTATCCCATTATTTCTTACTTGTTTAGTGATACATGTACATACTGTTTATATGCACGAACACTTCCCCTTTTTTTACACACTCATTGGGTCACTTTTTGATGACCCTGGATTTGAACGCCCCGGTTGGATGTTCTATTCTATTGCTCAGGAGTTCGATGAGATCGTACGCTTCGCGAGGACATGGAGTTACCCTCGGCTCGATCATCAGTAACTCTGCTTTCTTTTATTCCATTGATTCCTTATTCTCTATGTATCAGTCTTAGTTATCATTCTATTCCATTTCTATATTCATTGATGTCATGTCTGGACATCTATATATATTATTGCAGTGATCATGATTTATTATAGTCAATTTTTATAGCCAGTTTCAAGTTACTTAAGGCTTTGCGCGTACAAGTAGGTATTCATCTTGCGTATATGCGTCGCCGATTGGTCGCGTCTCCGCTCCACCTTATTTGGGAAGCGGAGCGTGATAGAGTTTTCTTAGTATAAGAGCCAAGATTTTCGACTTGTAATTTTTCACTTTTTGTTAGAAGACCTAGTTCTTACCGGTAACTTGAAATAAGTTATATTTACACTGCAATATTCATATATTATCCTTTATGATATCGAGTCCACTTGAAAATTGACCATCCTCCCTTTGAAAATCCATGTCTTTGATCTTTCGATCTCCCTGATTACATCTCTTCTTCTGGAATAATCTGGGTTTAATCTTGATTCTATCCTTCTTCTCAATTTTATTTTCCTACTTTTGTCTCTTGAGTTGATCACTCCATGATTGAAGCTGGTAGCAGAAGTCAGAGTAGCACAGCGGAATCGTGGTGTCCCTGAGAAACGACGTAGAAGCTTGATATCTTCTCCCTTGATTTTGATTCTTTTAGCATTCCCCACTTTATCAAAATTTCGGGGATGAAATTTTTGTAAGGTGGGTAGAATATAATATCCCTAATTAGTAATACTGTATTTTATTCTCCTAAAGTATTTATTTTATTTTACTGATTATTTTTATTTATTAACTTGATTTATGACTTATTGTTATTATTATTACACAAATTATTTTGAAGTATTAAATGGTAATCTTGCTTTATATATTATTACAATTATTTCTCATCAATAATTTTAATTACTTATTACTATTATTTCTATTATTATTCTTATTATTAAGTATTACTATTAGTAGTACTTATCACTATTATTATTTCATTATTATTATTATTTATTATTTTATTATTTGTGTTAATATTATTATTGTTGTTGTTGTTTTTAATTATTAATTGTTATTGATAAGTACTATTATGTATTAATATTATTGTTAGTATTAATATTATTACTAAGTATGCTTATTATTATTCATGAATATTATTATTAGCATTATATTATTATTTTGTTAATGTTATTATTATTATTTGGTTAACTATTATTATTACTATTATTTATAATTGTCACTATTATTTATTATTATTAATTGTTATTAGTAGTAGTATTAGTTATTAATTATTGATGATATTATTATTGTAATACTACTATTATTATAATTTGTATTTATTTATTATTATTAGTAGTATTTTCCTTTATCTTGGTCCATACCCATTTATCTCATCTATACCCAATAATCAAACCCTTTTTCTTAACCAAATCCATGACTCGTTAACCTATAACCTAAAACCCATTATCCACACACACACACCACACACATAATCTCCTAATCATCTATTTACCCTAACCCTATATATAATCTTATCATCTAACCTAATCCCTAATGATCACAACCCCTCTTCCTCCCTGCCATTGGCCGCCACACCTAGTCACCCTCTTCAGATGGCCTGGCCAAGCATCCTCCATCCATCTCCACCGAGCCTCCCCCAACCTTAGGCTGCACGACCTTCTACCTTGCCGCATACTCCTCCTACCGCGCCGTATACCACACCACTCCATCACCCCCGAGACACCATCCTCGGCTGTATCACATGGCCTCACCAAGGCCCAGTGCTTCCCCTTACCCTTATCTACCCACAATTACCCTCTGGCTGCATCACCCAACCAAGCCTTCAGCCAAGCACAGCCTACACGACCTCCACGATACCCAACTCAGCACCGTAGTCTACTCCACCCCTGCCCTCTTGCTCCATGACAGAGCACCCGCACAGCCTGCAGCCCCCACTGTCCAACACCCTGCGTGCCTTCCCCCTCCCTTGGCTGAGACCTTCACCCAGGCCAAGCCGTGAGAACCCACGCCCATGGCCTGTGGACAGCAGCCCCTTGGCCATGACCCGTGGCCCTCTTCTCCATTCCAACACCCAGCCGAGTCACCACTTCTCCCTGGCCACGACACCTACTCCCCAGCACCCCTTGGCACCATCAACATATCATTCCCCCACAGCCATTCACCCACTCTATCTCCTCTGTAGATGAGCGAGAGCACACCCACATCCTTTCTAGCGAGATCCTCGAGCCGTCGACCTCCTCTGTGGCTTTCGCCATCATCTGTGGCTGATTTTCCCTTGCCGTGAGTCCTTTCTCTCCTCTGTGTTTACATGTAGGTGTAGGTTCATGTGTAAATATGTGTGATGTGTGTGTAAAGTGGTGTGTAAATTCAGTATGTATGCATGTAATATAATTATATGTTTGTTTATTATTATTTTTTTTGTGTGTGTGTGAATGCAAAAGTGTATTGGTGCATGTGTGAGTGTATTAGAATGTGTATGTATATATTGTGAGTATATGTGTATATTAGTGTGAGTGTGTACACATGTATCTATTTGTATGTGTGTCTATGTGTTATTATGTGTGTTTCAGTTATACAAGAGAACGGAGTCGCATTTGCAGAAGATCCAGACCCGATCCACATTCGTATTCGTTGATACACTGGCGATTCGAAGACTGATCCATGAGATGATTCAGAGATCTATACTAGTTCATACAATGGAGATCAAACAACGATTTAGATCCAAACTGCCTCATTTAATGTGAGTGTTTGCTTTTGTGTTATTTCCTTATCTGCTGTTGTCAATAGGTATTGTGTTTAACTTGTACCATTTTATGTGACCATCTGATTTATTTTATCAGTATGATTATCTGTATCACTTCATGAGACATCAGTGAGTGTTCACTTTATTTATTTAGATGATATGAGTGATTATCTGCGTTATTTCATGTGTTGGTGTTTGCCGCTATTGATTCAGAATTAGTTGTAGTATGCCTTACACTAGATTTGATCTTGTAATTGATACCGTTGTGATTATTGACTCTATATCTCTAGTATTCTCTATTTGATGCCAGTCAATAGCTATTCAGTTGCTAGTTATCAGTTGTTCAGTTATCAACTATTATTGACATTGTCAGTTGTTGGAGATATTCAGTCACTAATTTATTTTAATAATAACTTATATTTCTTATTAATAAAAAGACACCATAACTCGAGGAACAAGGGTAATTGCCTGATGATGCATGTCGTGTATTTTGGAAGGACAAGGTATAGTATACCAAGTTTAGGTTCCACCATGAGCATCAAGGTAGTACTGGCTACCTAGTTATTCAGTTAATCAGTTCTTAATTATTAGGGTTATGCCCAGGCTACGGTGCCACACCAGTTACTTTTTACGTAAGGCTGTGGTCTTCAGTTATTAAGGCCTTGCGATCCGTCCTGGTTCAGTTCTAAGAATGTTAGACCGTGGTTCTGGGTATGTATGATACCCTTCCAAAACAAATGCACTACATTGGCAGGCAGTATAACAATGATAATCTTATTTGATATATGAGAAAATGGCTGTGGTATGAGATACAACTACGTACTACTTAGTTAGGTTAATAAAAACCAACTAGACTAGTGACATATGCTAGGTTACATACTTGAGAATCAGTTATTATTTTACAGAGGTATCAGTTATCTTCTATTTACAGTTTTAATTATGTTATTAGTTGGTTATCTGTTTATACATGTTGCTATTATCCCGTTGTTTCTTACTTATTTCGTGATACATGTACACACTGTTTATTTGCACGAGCACCTTCTATTTTTTCTGGCACACTTATTGGGTTGCTTTCTAACAACCCTGGATTTGCACGCCCAGATTGGATGTTCTATTCTATTGTTCAGGTGTTCGATGAGATCGTACGGTTCGCTAGGACCTGGAGTTACCCTCGGCTCAATCATCGTTATCCTGCTTTCTTTTATTCTATTGATTCTTTGCTCTCTATGTATCAGTCTTAGTTATCATTCTATTCCATTTCTATATTCATTGATATCATGTGTGGACATCTATATATGCTATTGCAGTGATCATGATTTATTATAGTCGATTTTTATAACTTGTTTCGAGTTACTTAAGGCATAGCGCATATACGTGGGGTATTCACTATGTGTATATGCGTGAGCGACTCGTGCGTCTAAGCTCTACCGTATTTTGGAAAGCGGGGCGTGACATTCTTAATTTTCTACCAGTCTATTTCTCCATCATATCCTTCCTCTTCACCAGCATACCTAGCGCTTCAAATTTTTGTCTCATTGGATATATCCAATAATGCCTAGATAAATTATCAATAAAAGAGACAAAGCACTGATAACCTTCAAGCGATGCAGTCTTGACAGTTCCCCAAATACTAACGTGAACACAATCAAGAAGACCTTCCGAGTGATGAATAGAGAGGTTGAATTTCATCTTCATCTTCTTGTCCAAAACGTCGTGTCCACCCAATTTATGTTGCAGGTAGATGCACCTTCCAATGATCCCTTCTTTGCTAGAGCTTGCAGAAACTTTTCTCCTATCTGTCCGAGCCTCATATGTCAAATATGTGTACAAATGTCACCTGAAGAAATAGAAGTCGCTACTCGCCCTGTAACGTACTACCCATCAAGTAGTATAGGTTAATGCATCGAACGCCCTTTAACACTACCATCGAGCCTTTAGTCATCTTGAGAACACCATCTCTTATAGATACTCCATGCCTCAATGCTTTCAAGGTATAAATAGAGATAAGATTCTTTTCAATTAAGGTATATACCTCACTTCCTTCAGTTCCCATACCATCCTATCAAACATCTCTTTACACGGACTGTACATATCCTTTCCACTTTACACAGATGATCATCACCCATGACAGTAAAACATCCATCTAGCTTCTCAAACTAGAAAATCAATCTCTATTTGGGCACACATGATAGCTAGCTCCTATATCTAATACCCACTCAGAATCACCTGAGTAACCGATAGTAGGAGTAGTAATGGAGAACGAGAATATGAGTCTGAGTCTGATCCACCTGCCTGTGAAGTACCAGCTTGTGCGAGATTTGTCTCGGTCTTCGACTCCTTACCTTTATTCTTATCCTTGGACAATCAACCTTCCAGTGTATCTCTTTGTAGAAGGCACAATGATTCTTCTTTTAGATCTCTAAAACCTGATCTAGACTTAGATCTCCTACGCTCGTCTTTGCCCTTCCGATTGGAACCTCTATCACTTACCATCAACACCTCTGCTGATGTACCATTAGAAGAAGACAGATTGTCCTTCCTTCTCATTTCATAATTTACAAGAGTAGACAACACATCATTATAATTAAGTGATTATGTACCATTAATCAAGGTGAGGACGAAGGTCTTATACTCTTCATCAGGAAGAGAATTCAAAAGAATTAACGCCTTATCCTCTTCTTCGATATCCACATTCACATTAACTAAATCTGCAAGAAGATTTATGTAGTTGTTCATTTGCTCAGCAATAAGAGTCCCTTCTTAAATTAGAAGCGATAAAGCCTCCTCTTTAGAAGCAGTCGAGACTCAATACTCTTCGTCAGATATTTCTTCTCGAGAATCTCCCCACATCTTCATTGCAGATGTCTCATATAGCACATGATACTTGATGTCTTGTATCAAACAAGACCTTATAAGACCACATACAATCTTATTCATCTGGTCCCAAATCTTTTCAGAAGTCTCCTCTAGCTTTCCTTTCAATTATAGAGTGTCTTCAAGGTTTGATGCTGTCAATGCATCCATTACCTCACACTTCCACATCCCAAAATTGTTCATGCCATCAAACTTTACTACATCGATATTTATCGGATGTGGATTCACGAATTTCACCGTGGATTGACTTCCATCTTCTCAATAGATTCCTCAACACAATGCGAAAAACTGTTAGTGAAAATAAATCTAAATAGGAAAGATCAGATCTTTACTTCTGAACAAAACTGTAGACAGTTTTCAAGTTGATTTGCTCCACCTGAATGAAAAACTTTCCGTCGAACCCGGAAAGCTCTGATACCACTTGTTGGAAATCCAGGGAACAGATAACAGCAACACCAGAGAGTAGTCACCAATCACACGAATAAGTAAACAAAGGAAAAAAAAAAAGAGAGAACACAAGATTTAACGATGTTCGGTAATTTGCCTATGTTCTCGGGGCAAGGAGAGAAAGTTCTTATTGAATGAATCAATTACATGTTATAAATATTGGAGACCATACCCCTCTTTATATAGCAAAAGAATCCACATAAAAAAGAAAACCAAAAAACACCTAATTCAGATTAGAAATGAATTCTGAATCAGATTTGAAAACAAGCCACTGCAGCCGTATTAGTCGACTAGAAAATATCCTAGTTGACTAATAACTCCTATTAGTCGACTAGGAATTTGGCCTAGTCGACTAGTCTATAATGAAACAGATTTTTCAACTTTCTGTTTGTATCATTAATCGAGTAGGCCATTGCCCTAATCGACTATACTGGGTTCCTCTTGTGCAATTTCATCATTGATACGACTAATACACTCTCGTATTTGATACCATTGATTGCATCGCTCTTTGGTTAAACTCCACAGAGTTTAAAAAAACTCTTTCAATAAGAATTTTTATCCTCTCTGCCCACAAAATACCCCCTCTTTATATAGGCATGGAGTCCCTGAGGAAAAAAAAACCAAAAATTCTAAATTTGGATTAGAAATAAATTCAGAAACCATCTGGATTTGCCCAGAGAAAAAATGTTGTCGACTGCCCAAGGGCCTATCGACAGCAAACTCAAACTCTGACATATCCTAACTTTCTGTAAAACACTATCGACAGTTCAAGATGTCTGCTATCGATAGCACAGTTCACCTATAGACACGTGTTAGTGTCTGCACTATTGATAGCTCAAGGGAATGTTGACAACCATATTCCTTTCTTCCATACTTCATAAAAAACTCCATCCTTAATCTTTTACTCTCTCCCCACAATTCTCCACCTCGGGCAAGATTTCTCAAATTGGAGCCGAATACAAATAGTAGCATGTCGACTTCATTGGGCTGCACCAGTGTGGTTGCCTACGTACCCCTGCTCATGGGATCAAATTATTCATAGTTTATCAAATGAGCTCCACCGAGCTCAGGAAAATGGAAGGATATGGAGCAACTCTTTACAATGTGTAAACTTTACTCCTGAAACAACCTTAGAAAGAATATCAGTGGGATTCTCCTTCGTGTGAATCTTTTATAACTCGATGTCACCCTTATCAAGAATCTCCCGAACAAAATGGAACCTGACATCAATGTGCTTCGTCCTTGCATGATATATCTGGTTCCTTGCCAAATAGATAACACTCATACTATCACAATTGATTTTCAACAGATCTTGGTCAATCCCCAAGTCATAAAGTAACTCTTGAAGCTAAATTACCTCCTTTATAGTCTCTGTCATAGGCATATACTCAGTCTCCATAGTAGACAATGCAACAGTAAATTGTAGAGTAGAGAGCCAGCTGATTATTGCTTGGTACAATATAAACACATATTTCGTTGTAGACCAGCATTTGTCGAGGTCTCCAGTATTAGGATTATGACTGGAATACATCGTGAAGGTAGACAAAACTTTGGAGATTAAAGAACGAACATACATAAGAAGCTGTGCACATTAACAGTCAACTAATACTAGGTATATTCAACTAATCATATGGATTAGTCAACTTATACATTGTATAGTTGACTAGTTTGGCCAATAGAGAGTTGGGGTTCTCGAATTTTGTCAAAGTAGTCGACTAGTATTTGGGTTTAGCTGACTAATACACGATATTAGCTGACTAATACCCTGGCCTAGTCGACTAATGGCGGGTTTGGCAGTTTCTTTTCTGGATCTGTTTTCAGTTCGAATTGGATTCGGGTTTTCTTTATTCTGAGGCGGTAACCGTTCGTATTGATGGAGTTTGTTTGGAATTAGGAGAGTTTTATGGTCTATAAATAATCTCTTGAGGGTAGCCTTCAATGTAATCCAATGAATTTGTAATTCTTAAAGGGTGTGTAATTTATTTAGGTGAGAGATTCATGAGAGAAGCTTAGCTCTATAGGGTTCACTATTTTTGGTGACCGTCAAAGGGCATATAATCTTCTCAGTGAGAGGTGTAAGTAATTCTTATTATACACTCTCAAAGTTTAATAAAGTTTCTTCCTTCTCTCATGGAGTACACACGATCTGTTTGATCGGTGGAATCATATTATATTGTATGTGGCTTTCTATACTTCAGATTATCTTCTTCATTTCTTTTTTCTTCTCATTGCTCGTCGATCCTGTGTGTTGAATCCGTTGCGCCGCCCTGGCGATTGGTCGTCGGCACAACAATTGGTATCAGAGCATACATATTGTTCCCAACATCCTGCGTAGTCGGAATCAACATACATGATACACTTTTGCTTACCTATAAAATCCTTCTTAAATACCAAACCGACATCTATGGTACCTCTGATGTACTTTAGGATCCACTTCACTGCCTCCCAAAGCTCTCTACTCAGATTGTGCATATATCTGCTTACATTGAGATATCTCTTGTACATACCATTACATATATTAAACTACCAACTGCACTAGTATAGGATAAGTGAGTCATGTACTCACGCTCTTTAAAAGAAGTAGGAGACATAGTAGCCTTTAACTTGAAATGAGAGGCCAATGATATACTTACAGATTTCGTATCGCCGTTGATGCTGAATTTTTGAAGTACCTTCTTCAAATCCCCCTTTGTGTCAAGCTAACATTAACATCTTTCCTATCTTGTTCAATCTCCATGCTTAGCACCTTCTTTATTTCACCCAGATCTTTTATCTCGAATACAAAAGATAAGTCTTTTTTAGATTATCAATTATAGATCTTGAAAGCGATTAGCATATCATCCACATACAACAAAAATAGATGTGCTCTCCACTCGATAGCTTATTGTACTACAGACATGGGTAATAATGGCTTCGAATGTAATTCTTGCCTCTTATTAAACTGTCAAATGCTTGTACCATTGCCTTTGTGATTACTTTACTCCATAATACGATTTCTTTAACTTGCATATCATATTCTCCTTTCCTGCAATTTTGAACCCCGTCGGCTGAGACATGTAGATCTCTTCTTCAAGATCGTCATAAAGAAAGGCGGTCTTCATGTCGAGTTGATCAAGTTTCAACTCGTCTGTGCCACCAATGCAGCAAAATCTGAATAGACGAGTTCTTCACAATGGGTGAGAATACCTCATTGTTGTCAATGCCTTCTTGTTATGCATAGCCTTTTGTTACCAATTTGGCTTTGTAGCATATAGTATCACCATATGAAGATTCCTATTTCTTTGCAAATATCCACTTACAACCGATCACCTTTTTTTCCTTGAGAAACTCTGACAGTTTTCAAGTGTCGTTCTTGTGTAGAGAACTCTTCTCTTTCATCATAGCATCCTTCTATATCTTAGATTCTGAACTACTTTCAGCTTTCCTATATGTAGACAGGATTGCCTCCTCAATGACTCGGAGAGCATAGGCTACAATCATGTAAGTAGTGAGCCAACATGCTTATGTGGATTTCTCCGGATTCTTTCAACTGTAATGGATTCTTGGACTATATAGCCTTTCCTTGATCCTCGTTATCATCATCAATATCCTGTTCGGCTATCTGATCACCACCCTGTGTCACTGAGGGTATGATCTCAAAAATAATACAAATTTGTCTAGAGACAGTGCAATAGCATCACTCCCACCTGCTGCTGCTGCAATATCATGTCGGTCGTCTGACTCTCCACCTGCTGAGAGTCTTTAGGCTTCACCATTGAAGCCTCGTCAAATGTGACATCTCTACTCAAAATAAGTTTTTTGTCTTTCGGATCCTAAATTTTTTAGCCTTTTACTCCTTTTGTGAATCCTACGAACGCACTTTTTCTCGCCCTTGGGTCCAACTTGTCTTCCTTGATATGATAATAGGCTAGACATTGAAATACCTGTAGCAAATCATGATACTGAGCCACTTTTTCTGATCAAACTTTTACAAGATTTTTACCTCCTATTACTGACGAAGGCAACTGTTAATGAGATGGCAAGTATAAGCCAATGCCTTAGCCCAAAAAGATTCTGACATGCCAGCTATGGATAATATACACCATACCTTCTCTAGTAAGATCTTGCTCATCCTTTCAGTCACCCTGTTTTGTTGCGGTACTTCCCTTAACGTGAAGTGCCTTTCTATGTCGTCATCGTGGATAGCTGTAGGAAAGGATCGCTTGTTTACACTCCTCTGCTATCTAAATGAAGTATCTTGATTTTACTTTCTTTACTATTCTCCATGTTCTTCTTCCATTCCATAAACAACTCCAGGATTTCCCCTTTATGCTTTATGATATTTTCCCCTGGAGTAATCATCTATAAAAGATAAAAGTAGTGGTTACCTCCAATAGATGCCATCTTGGAAGGTCCCCAGACATCTATGCGAACATAATCTAGAATCTTCTTAGTGCAATGAGTCACGGTGCCGAATCTCACATTGGTTTTCTTTTCAATGACGCAATGTTCACAAGATTTCAATTTGCAGGTACTGGAACATTTCAATAAATATTGCTTTACAATAGCTTGCAAAGATTGTTGGCCCAAGGGTCTTCGTTTTGTTTTACTGATTACAAACCAGATGAAATTATTCAGTACTAATCAAGTTTAAGTGTTTCAGTATTTTTCAGGGTTCAAGAGGATTCAAAGTATTTTCCTCTTCGAAAGGAAGGTTTTGAAAGTCTCAAGTTTACTCAAGGATGGGATTCAAGCTAAGACAATCAAGATTGACATTTTGAATAAGCCCACTTGAAGATTGCTTGAAGATAAATTGAACATATATAAGAAAATAGTTTGTTAAAATATAGAATGTAGAATTGATGCTCAAGAAGTCACACACAAAAATTTAAGTTTTCAAAACACAAGTTTTCATATCTAATTTTGACATTTTGGTATTGTAGACTATCAAAAAATTACTACGGACAAAGCCTCAGACGCGAACCTCCTAGCCGCGAAGGTCGCGTTCTAATGCCAGACGCGGAGGTCGCGTTCTAATGCCAGACGCGGATCCCCCGTTCCAGCCTCTGACGCAGAGGTCGCCAGACGCGGACCTCGCGTTCCAATATCGGATGCGGAGGTCGCCAGACGCGGACCTCGCGTCATTTGTCAGACGCGGACCTCAGCCAGCTCCGCGTCTCAACTCAAACGCAAGCCTGAGCAGCTCCGCGTTCCAACACAGACGCGAGCTTGTGAGCTCCACGTCTCAAAATCAGAGTAAAATCCGCGTCCAGCGCGAGACCTGCATTTCTGCTATAACTGACAGCCACGAATTTGATCAGTTACACCCCATTTTCTCTCCACATTATAGAGAATAACTTCCCATTATAGAGAGATTTAAGGAGTTGGTTACACCCCCTTTCAATATGGAGAGATTTAAGGGGTTGGTTACACCCCAATTCCTCTATAAATAGCTATGAATAGCTAGAGAAGAGAGGGAACACGGGGGGAGGGGACCTCTTCTAAAAGAGGCTGAAGGGGACCTCTAAAAAAAGGGACTGACGATGAAAGTCTTGGGGGAGGAATTCAAGAAGCCATAGCCAAGGGGGAGAGCTACCTCGCCAGAGTTCGGTCCCAGAGCTCTTGTAGCCTGGGAAGAGTTCAACTCTTTCTGTTAACTTGCTGAGTTCAAGTTCTTTAAATCTCTTTGAGATTCCTGGTCGATATGAGCTGTACTACTCCACCAGTAGATTCAAAGAGAGGATCCACAAGAGAAACTTGATGTTCGGTCGGTCAACGGAGAACAAGACTCACTCTCCACCACCACGTGAAGAACCCAGCTTTAAAAAAGAGGATAATCAATCAAGAGACTTCCTCTCTTTTGTAATCGGATTGTATCCCTTGTAATCTTTTATTCAATTAAAAGAATTTTACAATTGTGATTTTTCGAAACTTGATGTTCGGCCGGTCAACGGAGAACAAGATTCACTTTCTACCGTCACATCAAGAACACAGCATTAAACAAAGAGGAGATTCAAGTCTAAACATCTTCCCTCTCTTGTAGTCGGAGTGTTAATCCGCTGTAATCTTTCATTTGATTCAAGGAAATTTTACAAGGTACCTTCTCCCACCAAACAAGAGATGGCGACTCCGCTGGGGAAAATGATCTTTCTCAACCAACGAGAAAGTGGTGGCGCAAGCTGACGTCAAGATGCTTGGATTCACAGTCGAATCGCTTGTGATCGAATTCGACTAAAAGAAGTTAAACTCCCCCAAAGCTTCGGGAGTCTCCCGTGGAGATAACATGGTCAACCCCAACGTCTTTTCAGAGACCCGCGCCATGACCCACGGTTAAGATGGCAATAGAGACCAATCTCCCCTCCATCCTTTATCAAGGCACTTCCAGTTCTGGATGCCGGGGGTTCTCAACAACCTCGACGACTCAATCGGAATGCCGAGAGACTGCGTTCACTCATCGTCAGCAGATAGGAGTGGTTGCAACAGCATATGTGGCCCGCATTAATGTCTCCTACGAGACCCGCGAGGCCAATAATGATGAAGGCAAATCTCGCCGCAAAACTCCTCCTAAGGCTCAGCGAACTCAATTTGCAGGGGGTTCGCATCAACTCCTGCGAGCCAGACGGATTGTTGATCGTCGACAAAGACGTCAAGTTCACCATCAGCAAACAGAGCTCGCTTTCACCCCAGCGTTTCGGCACCAAACATGAAGTTCGCTTTCAGCCCCGCATTTCTGCAACAAAACGCGATGCTCGCGTTCACGGGCTGCGCGTTTCGGCGCCAAAATGTGACGTTCGCGTCCAGCCTCAAGCTATGCTAAAACGCGAGAACGCGCGACCCATGTTCAGCCTAGGGCCGCGCCAGGACATGACCTTAGCGTGCGAGAGTCGCTGACAGTGTTAAAGGATGACCTTCGCGTTTCTATTCAAAAGCGCAAGACACGCGTTTAGCAGGAGGCTACGCCAGAATGAGATCATCGCGTTTCACTTTAGAAACGCGAGGTTCGCGTTCAACCTCAAGAGGTAATGTTCAAATATGAACTGTGAGAAGCTCTCATCCCATGAGTTCGAGTGCCATTACGAG
>JAVJIF010025226.1:0-59872 GCA_038442645.1 Agave tequilana | reverse complement strand
AAATTCTACTCCGTTTGTGAGATAAAAATCAGAAGGCTGGTTATCGGTATCGGTCGACACCGACAACGAGATTTTCCAAAATAATCCAGAAAAATTCCAGAAAATCCTGAAAAAATCTACAATATTAGGAAATGATTTTGAAACTGAAAATCAGCTCAAACGGACTACTACGGAGGTCAAATCAATTTTGTACGTCGTATCGCGTACAGATACGGTGATACGTACACCGGGGATCAGGGTGCTACATTTCCTTTTTTGGTTATGATGATAATTCAAGTGAATCTAGAAGCATCAGTATAGCCATGTCTGTGTGAGTGCCAACGATATTACATCATGATGTTCTCCTCCTCAAGATTCCATATCATGTCATTCTAGTTCGTCTTGATGATGTAATGTGAATGGGGACTGAGCTTGATCTTATGTTTTATGCGTTGAACGCCTCTGAAGTAAGGTAGAACATGCAAGGGTTCCAGGTAAGTCATCAACCAGAGGAGGTAAGTATTTCTTTAATCTTTTCTTTCTTTTCTTTTATTTCTTTAGTTTAGATCACCAACACCAACAACACCCACTTCTTTTATCACTCCTTTTCTATTCTTTGTACATATCCAATTCTGGTTTTTCAATCTTCCCAATCTCTCACTTTCTGCCTAACTTCATTGTAATTTATTTTTCTTTTCTTTTTAGAAACTAAAGAAGAACTTTACCATTAATGGTAGCATAAAAGAGAACTTGCTAGAAAAGCTTGCATTGCTAGTCCCTCCTTGTGGATCACGACCCGCATAGCCACTTGCTATCGCGGCAGAATGAGTAACTTGCACTCTTTAATCTTAAAATCTGAAATTCTGTATTTGTGTGCAGATTTGAACTCAATCAAAAATTTTGGCGCCGTTGCTGGGGAGGGACGGTAAGTTATTCTCTTTTTACATTTACATTTTGGTTAACTTTCTTTTTTGTTCTTGGTGTACAGGTTGATAACAAGAAATTTTTGCTGCAGTGGATATATAAGTGGCCTTGGACTCTGCTCAAGAAAGCAGAGCCAAGAAGCCCTCAGATTTGCTACATTCTTGTGGCAATCTGATTGAACTACTAACCTGTATTTTTTGCAGGTTGGTGTAGTGCAAAGTTTAATATCTGTAACTATCTATTTCCTTATTTGTCTCACTGTATTTACTTTCTAACCTTAACAGTAAAATGATGTTTGTTAAATGTAAAAATGGTTTAGACTTTGCATTTAGGCACGTGTCTAATTCGTTTACATTTTACATTATTGTTGAAGAGTGCTGAGCAAAAGGTACGTTTGCATGGCATATAGTTTAGGAAACATTCTTGAGTGATTATTTGCTTGTTGAATGTTACTTTTCTTAATCCTGCACACTTTGCACAATCAATCTTAAGGGCTTGTCCTATAAACAAGATAAGGTGGGGAAGTCATTATCCTCCCTTAGCCCACAAATAATCTCCTCACTCACTAACCCAAGCCTAACTAAAAATGAGTAGACGTTGGCCCTAGGGACATCTCAGACTCAATTAGGAGATTATCCTAAGAGGGAATGTGTTAGAATTTGACTCCTGTCAAATCAGTGTTAAGGAAAGGGATTGAGGGGCGAAACCCCGAAGGCTGGTGGTTTGGCTTAATTAGGCCCGTCGCTTTTGCGCGGATACCTCCCACCAATCTTGCCCTGACCTGACTGATTAGCTTGTGGTCAAAGTCTGCATTATACCTCCCGTGACAGTCTAACCAGTTAGGAGTCGTCTAGGTCATAGGTTTACCCTAACTTAGGTTAGAATTTTTTTCTTTTTTTGTTGCTTATTTGTTTGTTTTTCTTTGTTTGTGTTTAACATTTATTGTGTGATATGGCTTATAACAATAATTTTTTCAATTTTAATGATAATCCATATTACACCCCAATCTCTTTTCGGATATCACCAACCCAGCATATCATAACTTTAACCAACCTAGTGCGCCAGATTGGTCTTATCCGAATCAATATAACCATGCCCCCAATCTTATAACCATAATTTTCAGAATAATTTCAACTCTTCTCAGAGTCAATGGGGATTCACCTCCCCTGAGTCAATTTTCAACCAACTTGTCCCCCTTATCCACCTTGTTCACAATATTTTCAAGATTCATACTCAGTTTCACCAGTCCAAAATAGAAAACCATCAATTTTGGAAATGAGTATGCGTGAGTCCAAACAACAATCACAAAATCTGATGGACTTATAATTTTACCACCAATTCCAAAACAACACTTCATCTTTTTAAGACCAATCGCAACAAAACGATAAACCTATCAACTATGAAAAGATGCTTGAAGCCATGACTCAGGCTCAAAACGCTCGTAATCATGACATAGATATGATGGTCCAAACTCTACGTTCTCACCGTTTTGTCAGTTCTGATGTCGTTAACCATTCTGTTATAGCTGAAGAGTCATATTGTTTTGGAAAACAAGGTGCCATTTCAGCACAATCATTTTAACTTGCCCAAACTCCAAATTTTGAAAATGATATTGACAGTTTGGCAAGTTATTCCTTTCCTAAAATAGAACTTGAGAATGATTATGATCCTGAACCTCAACTTAATGATTCAATTCTACTTCCTGATTCAATAATGACTCCGGTGTCTTCACCTGATTTCAATTTTTCCCGAGTCAACATTGGATCCTGTGCCAATTCATCATGAAATTGAATCACCCATCTTTGATGATCATCATATTGAACTTGACCAATTTCACACTTTTGAAAGTCCTATTGACAAATTGGCAAGTTCTCATTTTTGTGAAATTGAACTCAACAAGAAATGTGACCTAGATTCTCAAATTTGTGATCCAGCTTAAATTCCCGAATCAATATTGACTCCTGTTTTGTTACCCGACTTGAGTAATATTTGAGAGTCAGTTTTCATTCCCACACCTGTCATTCTTGAACTTGAATCACCAATATTAAGTCACATTCCATTGTGGGAAACTGAATGTGGACTTGAGTTTCAAGTTCTTGATTTGGACCCACTTCCTGAGCCAATCTCAACTCCTAAACCTTTACTTGACTTAAGTCACTTTCCTGAGTCGGTATTAGTTTCAGTACTTCCTGAGTCCAAGTCAATCATTCTATCTTTTCGCACTCCATTTTGGGACAAGGTGGTTGACAAAATTGACTCCGAAATTAATTATGGAATTTGAAAATTAGATGGGGTTAAATTTTTAATAAAAAACGTTCATATATACATCATTTTAGTGGGTTATATAAAAGGGATTTCTGGTGGATTCCTCCGAACTCCACGAAAATTTGATTGGGCCGCATTTCGTGGACCAATCAGACCACCACCGGAGCCACCACTTTAAGGTAACATTTTCCTTCCCTTTCTTTTTTTTTCATGCATCTATACATTAACTCATACATTGAGGATAATGCATGAGATAGGTGTGGGGGAGGGTTCTAACATAACTTAGGTTTTTCTTTTTATTAAAAAAATAATTTTTTTAACATTTTCTTTACTTTTAAAATTTGGGGATTAAGCACTATTTCCAGATATCAAACGCTAGAAAAACAACGTGCTCGCCCTCTTCATAATCTCGAAGAAGCTCAAGCACTACTTCCAGACTTTCCAGACCATGATCCTCACAGAGCACCCCCTACGAAGCGTCATAGAAAATCTAAAAGCAATAGGATGGATATTGAAATGGTCATCGGTGCTGAGGCCCTATGGACATATGTAACACCCCGATTCTTAAAATCTTGATTTAAATATTTAATCCGTGATTTATAAGATCATACGGGATTATCTGAGGTGATCATTAAATTGATCCAGTGCAACAGAGAAATTTTAGAAACTTTGAAGGTATTCTGATAGTGGAATAAATTTGTTTGCATATATTTTTAATATTTACATGTCATGGATATTGTGCAATCATTCTCGTACAAATATAGGTGTGCGTATATATAAAATTTTACTTTCAATTCTAATTCTTTTTAAGAAGTGTTTGCAAATATATAATCAATTAGTATGTGAGTATATTGTGTAAATACAAGGAAATTCAATCAAATACAAAGAAATACCATGATATTGTATTTTGAATATTTAAAGGAAGGGGTAGGTGTGCATGAGGAGGGGTGATGTAGGGCTAGGATTTAATCTAAAATGGGATGATACATGTGGCATTGTTTGAGGTAGGAGAGAAGAATTAAATACATCAATTATAAAAGTTTAGGGAGAAGAAAAATAGGGCTCCTCTCTCCTTTTTTTCCCCTTCTCATCTCCCTCAGATCTGAGAGGATGAAACCCAATTCTTAATCCCCACACTAATCGAACTCCCTTCCACTCTCTCTCTCTCTCTCTCTCGACGGTGCTGGGCCGCGCGGGGCGCGCAGGCGGCCGGCGAGGCGCGGCGGCGGGCCAGGCGCGCAGGCGGCGGCGAGGCTGGGGCCGCGGCCGCGGCCAGGGGCGGCCAGGGCCGCGGCGGCGCGGCGGCGTGGGCTGCAGCAGCAGCCCGCTACTGCTGCCGATCTGGGCGACGCGCGCGGCGACGCGCGGGCGCGATGGGGCACGACGGAGCACGCGGCGCCAGGGCACGAGAACCATTTCAACCTATGGGTATTAGCTCAGATTAAGGTGAGGGAGTAAATTCTCTTTTGAGATGAAAATTTCTTCAATTTGATCTTTTATCATACCTTGATCTTAATAATTGTTGATAAATGTTTGAAACCCTAAAGAGGCACAAGATTCAACACGAAATATCCAGTTAAATGAGAGGATAGAAGGGGATGGACAAGAAATTAATAGTCTGTGGATTTGATTCTTCACATTTACGGTATTTATGAATTTAAAAATGGAAGTATACTAGTATTTTCATTCCTTGAGGGCTGTTGGGGATCTTGCTTGCATTTTGACAAATTTTGAAACTTCATGAGCCTACCTTCGATTAATTGTTTGGTTCCATGACAAAAGGATATCATTCTTATGCAGAGAGAATTATTGAATTGGGTACACTTCAATAAGCATCAAGTTAAAAGAGAAAGATGAGGGAGATTTTAGCTCAATTTAATTCTCTATTTATTTTGAATTTCATGCTGGAAAAATTTATGACACAAGTGCTGAGTTAGAAATCAAACATAGAAATTGTTTATTTAAAATGGAGAAGTATGTTAAGTTGAGAATATATGTGAGACTGAAATTGGGAGGAATTTGTCCTATTCGAACATTAAAGTACCAATAGTATGCCAGTGAGGAGTGTTGCATTATTGTTTAATGAAAATTCTTTTGGCTTACATTTTTTTTGGCAAGTGGGAAATTATCATCTAAAGAGAAAAGCATGATTAAGCCGAGGTTACACAGTTTATAGTTCATGAGAATCTATTTATGTGCAAGCCCATAGATGAACGTTCACTTGATAACTCCAAGAACCGTGTGATTTTTATGCATATATGCTTTAGTAAACGAGTTGACAGCTGAATCTTTATGATCCTTCTGCTACTCTGTTAAACTCCATCGGGGAGATGAAATCAAATGGAAATGTTCTTATCTCTTCTTCTATTTTGTGGTAAAAAGTATAGCATAACCTGCACGTCAAGTACTTCCGGTTTATTTATGACTAGGATTTGATGAATTTGGGAATGGTTGCTTCCAAGCAAAAATTTAAACATGTGTGTATGTTACTAGTACAAGGACGGAAGTTGATCACTATTGGTGTTGGTCATGGCCACCAATAAAGGAGATGGAGAACTTGGAGTTTTTAGGGTTTGGATTAAATTTTGGAAATAATTCCAGGCTCGATTTGGTTCTTGTTTATTCCTATGCAAACTATCATAACTGGTAGGCGATATTCATAAATTATTATGTTATAGTGGAGAGTGAGGAAAATGTGAATAGAAGCACGATAGCCAGAGGAAAACTATGATTTTAATTATAGTTAAAGTCTTATAGATTGAAAGTGATATGTCACCTCAGCAGTAAAATTGGAACGTGAACATATTAGGAGCAAGGGCACAAGTGTATCAGTCTGCCTATTTAGTAGTATTTATAGGCAATGTTTCATTTGTATGGTTTCACAAGCATATATATATATATATATATATATATATATATATATATATATATATATATATATATATATATATATATATATATATATATATATATATATATATATATATATATATATATATATATACAAGGTACGGTTGTATGTCTACTAGAATTCAGGTCCTTGCCTTAGTGAGACATGATGCAGTGGATTTAATTCCTGATACTACATTAAACCTTGACACCTGTGGCATATGAGTATACATGACCTTGGCATTCCCCTTAATAATTTAAAAATAAATAGAAGTCTATCTAGATATAAACGTGTCTAAAATGAATTCTGAAGTTGTAAAGCCTTTATACTCGATGACCATGTACTAGATTTCGGAAGGTGGAGTTCTCATACCCCCATATAAAGAACAATGAGTATATACAAATTCTTATTGGTAGATTAGATAGTGGACAATGGTATTGTCCCGTTTAACCTTGTAGTACTGACCGAGCATCATGGCACGACTACTTCATACACCAGAGATTTTCCATAGCTCTCGCGTATAATTATCTTTACGTCCGATGAAATAAACTTTTGGTAAGATCAAAACTTACTCTGAAATTACGAATTTGAGCTAAGTGATAGTGCCTACTGCATGGTAACCAAATATTAGACTGAAACTGCACGTAGTTGATAATATATAAGTTTGTATCTGTGAGCGAAATAGAACTCGGATTTAACTGAAGAATGAATAACCAGCAGGGATGAGCATGGACTTGAATACTAGTAATGAACTAATGACAAAATCGTTATACATAATGGCTTATATGTATGTGGAGGGTTACCTCGGTGAACTATTGTTGTCAAGTATGTTAAACTCTTGATGGATTTACAATGCGTCAACTATGCCAAACCGAATATCAATATATAAAATGAGAATCTTATTCAACTACAAGACTTGACTAAGTATGAATGGTAATCAAAACTGAACTATCCTTAGTTAACAAGTGTGTTAAGGCTAAGCACACAGCGTGGTGAATTAATCAGTTTCATTAACCAAGATATTGAATGTGCGAATTGAGAATCCCAATTGTATGACTAGATATTGAGTATTGAGCATGACAAAATAATTGCCTAGTGTGTTGTTGAATAAATTACATAAATATGGGTAACATGTGTGTTGAAAAATGTGAATGCACCTGGGAATTTATATGATTTTGACCGTGTATGTCACATTGGGGCTATATAAATACAAGTAACATGACCTGGAAGATTGAATATAAGTACTGTGAATCAGAACTCGATCCATATGCATGGAGTAGATAACTACAGTGTTAACTTGAAATTTTTGTATACGCATGCCTTCGAAATAAAGTGATAAGCTATAAATCGAACTATCACAATTGGTTAGTACTGTCATACTGATACATTGGTTGTTATCTGCATGTATGTGCCATATATGTATGCATATACCTGGAGGAAGGGACCCGTATGGCACGGGCGGAGTACGAAGACGGTGCTATATATTATATATCTGGAGGAAGGGACCCCTATGGCACAGGCGGAGTGCGAAGACGGTGCTATACTTATGCATATATCTGGAGGAAGGGACCTGTATGGCACGGGCGGAGTGCGAAGACGGTGCTATATATATATTATATTGGGAGGAAGGGACCCGTATTGCACGGGCGGAGTACGAAGACGGTGCTATGATTCACATACAAATGCATCCTTACAAATGATTGAGAATGAATGGCTTTGTGTGATACCTATGTGTGTGTGTGACACTAGGGGTATGTTGGAGGTGTTATCATATATAATAGTGAAAACACCAGAATACTGATTTAGCTGATTGAAATGAAATACTGTAAACTATGTAAAAGTGTACGGGTTAAATCCATGCATTTCTTGAAGTATGATATGATTATATATTATATAAGTATAGCTTGTGATGTAAGTGTTACCTGTATGCATAAACTAAGTTTATGACATAACTATGATGGTTGGTATATTATAGCATGGAATACAAGGCACTTGAGTAATACACACTATGTTCACATAAGGCGAGGAAGTTTGTTTATGTAACTCATACACCTTATCACACGGAAAGATGAAAATTCAAGAAAGAAATTGGGGGAGTACTCTTGGCACACGAAATACTTGGGTTATGTGCTGTAAATATATAAGTTAAACTCGACCATACAGTTATGAGTTGTTGAGCTAATCCTTTACTAAACTCTCGGTCTCTATAAATATATGTGGAATCATAACCTAAGAAAGCCGAAGGAGAGTAGATGACCATAAGAGTTAGGCCGTGTCCAGGATTGTAAAGATTCTGTTTTGATTATTATCTTCTGAGATGTTATTGATCTCCTCTTATTCATCTCGATTGCTCTCATCTCCTGGTACACTCCGTATTGTTTATTTTCACCATTTATTGATCTCTCTTTTGGACTCTACTCACTGAGCTTTTAAGCTCACCCCCTTCCAGTTCATATGTTTTCAGGTTGCGTGGAAGGCAGGTGCCTGGCTTAGCTGCGTGGATATAGATGTGGCATTTACTGTGAAATATTTATTCTATTTACTTAATTGTGATGAGACTGGAGTAATTGGAGGGTGTGTATATAATTGTGGTTAGAGATAGATGTTTATTTAAGAGTCCCTCTAGATTTCGTGTTGAGTTAAAGTATAATCTGTGTTATGTTGTGGATACTGAGAGGGGTACCCTCGAGCATATGTTTCTTTTGTCTTCACGTAAGTAGGCGATGTCAAGCCGAAATTATTATTTGGAGAATAAGTTGATCATTGTGAGCCATAACACTATTGTGGTTGCATGGGTGATTATTAATTTTGGTTTATATGTTTGGATTGAAGATAAGTAGGCCGATGTTGGCTGAAATTATTGTGAGTGAAAAATGTATATTTGGGCATATCAGTATTTACAAAGGAGGTGCTGCCGAAAATTTTAAGGATTGGGATACGATGCTGATGTTCTACCTGCTTTAACGGAATGTTATGTTAATTGAGGAATAAGAAACCTGGGACCGTTACAACATAGATACGAACCAAGGATAACAATCAAAGGGCAGCTCTTGGTGGACTTTATTGTTGACTTCACCCCAAAAGCCACAGAGCAATGTGACTTACTGAAATGGTGGATTCTAAATATGGATGGAGCTTCAAACATCATGGGAGTTGGCATTAAAATTATCTTCACCATTCTAGAAGGATCTATCATCGAGCAGTTCTTTACCCTCGGCTTCCTAGCCTCCAACAACAAAGCTGAGAATGAGACAGTTCTAGCCGAACTCCGAATGATGACCACACTCGAGGTCACATGGCTTGAAGTTTGATGTGATTTCTCACTAGTAGTTAACCAAGTTTGCGGGAAATACATCATAAGGGATGCTCAGATGGCAGAGTACCTATAATTGGTCCTTACGTTGAAATCTAAAATCCCTCGATGTAACTTTATATAGGTCCCTAGATCTGAAAACAATCACGCTGATTTACTTGCCAACCGAGGGGCAACCACAGAGTTCCAATGCAGACAGGAGATTCCTATCGAGCACATCGCCAACCCGAGAATCCAACGACCGATCAGAGAGTTCCTTGACCTTGATACCTCGCCAGGTTGGGGGTATCCTATCAATGCTTATCTGAAGGATGGGTCCCTCCCCGATGACAGAGTGGAAGCACGAAAGCTCCTGCACTTGGCCATCAGATACACTCTCCTCAGAGATATTTTATACAAGAAGTCTTACTCCAAGCTTCATGTCGACCCATACCTGAGGTGCCTCAGATAAGACAAAACTCGGAGAGTGATGCAGGAAATCCATGACGGAAATTACTGCGGGAATCATTCGGGAGGCCGCTCTCTTGCCCACAAGGTCATCAATCAAGGGTATTACTGGCCCAAATGTTCGATGATGCCAAGGATTACGTGAAGAAATGCTCGGAGTATCATAGATTTGCCCCAGCTTCAAACAGACCGAGTATCAACCTCCATACCTTGTGAAGTCTTTAGCCCTTCATGTAATGGGGGTTGGACGTGGTTGGTCCACTCAAGCGCAGTCTCAGCTACGGTTCCTGTTAGTAGCCACCGACTACTTCACGAAATGAATCAAAGCGGTGCTACTATCTAAAGTCAATGGTCAAAAGATTGTCAAGTTTCTTTGGCAGAGCATCGTGTGTTGCTTCAGACTTCCCCACACCATTATCTCCGACAAGGGAATAAACTTTGCCAGCAAACAAGTGGCCAACTTCTGCTCTAAGTTTAAGATCGCTTACTGGTTCTTCACTTCCTACTATCCTTAAGGCAATGGTCAGGCCGAGATCAGCAATTGCACCATCATTGACAACCTGTGCAAAAGCTTAGATAAAGCAAAAGACAAATGAGCCGAGAAACTTCTCAAGGTGCTTTGGGCTTACAAGACCACCAAGCGCATCCTGATGGTGAAGCACTATTCTCACTGGCATATGAAACGAAAGTGATCTTCCAGGTTGATATCAGCATGCGGATACTCCGCATGGAAGGGTTTGGTCAAGATCAAAATGATGCACAATTTTGCCTGATCCTGGATTAGTTGGAGGAAAAGTGGCAGCAAGCTCAGATCCGCATCACATTATACCAACAACAGATCTGAGCCGCACACCACAAGAAGGTAAAGATTAATGAATTTCAAGTCAGAGACTTTGTCCTAAAGCATGTTATTAAGACTACACGACAAAAGGATCAAGGAAAGCTCGAGCCAAACTGGGAGGGTCCATACACCATTATCGCTCAAGGAGGCAAATGATCATACACCTTGGCTGATCAGAACAAGAAAATCCTCAAGAAGCAATGAAACTCTTTTCTTTTGAAACGATACTGTGTAAAACCATGTAATATCTAATGAAAAGATTATGCAAGTTGTCTTATTTAAATACCTTCCTCGAGTACGATAACTACTCTTCGGGGAGTCTCCAGAAAGATGGAGGCTCGCCCACAATGACCACTCGGAGCTCAGCCCATGGCTACTAAAGCCAGTCAACAACTTATATGGGTCTTACCTTGACGATTATTCCTTTGGGAGTCTCCTGAAACATGGAGGCTCACCCACAATGACTGCTCGGAGCTCAGCTCATGGTTACTCGAGCCAGTCAATAACCTATAGTGGTTCTTTCTCTGAGAGCTACCCCTCGGGGAGTCTCCTGAAAGATAGAAGCTCTCCACAATGACCACTCGGAGCTCAGCCCATGGCTACCCGAGGCAATCAACAACCTATAGTGGGTCCTTCTGTGACAGCTACCCCTCGTGAAAATCACCTAGAGGGGGTGAATAAGTGATAATGCTAATCGAATACGAAAGCAACAATTTAAGCAAACATTTTAAATGGTCAACTCAAAATAAGAAGTGAAGTCAGATTCCTAATTAATGGCTCTAGAACTTCTTCTCTTAATTCCTTTAGATAAGAGTTGAGGTGCACAATTACCTTTTTGCTAGTATAAGGAAAAATCGATAAACAATAGATATAGCGCAACATAGTAACACAAACACAAGATAAGCAAGAATATAAAGAGCAAGTATGAGAACAAATAGAGCAATAAGAGTAGAAGCAAGAGTGAGAGACCAGATAATCACAAACACAAGATATTTGTTTCGACGTTCGAGCAACTTGCTCTACATCCCTGCCTTCGCCGCGTGAAGGATTTCTACTATGCACCAAGGATCACCACAAAGGTATCACAACTAAACGGTCTACGCAAGACCCACAGTACACAACTCTAACCTTCAATCCTCTACACAAGAGGTAACATTAAGCTAATGAAGTTTTACAAGCTCTAGGGGACCACAAAGATCACAAACTCTCTTTATAACTTTCTAGAGTTTTGAGTGAAGGAATGAAGCTCAAGAAGTTTGTGTGAGAGAAAATTTAGTTGAGAAAATTGAACTCGAAAGCTGAAAACTTGCAGAGATTGATTTGGAATTGAGGGCTCTTGAAACTTAAAACTTGAAAGCAAAAACTTGATTTTTCTTTAAAAACTTTGATTTCAAAAACTTGTATCAAAACTTGTTATCTTGCCCTCTACAATGACCCATATATATAGACAATAGGTAAATATCATTGAAGATGAAATCTGGGCTTAATCCAAGTGATTAAAACTCAAAAAGACTAAAATACCCGTTGAAAAAAGTCAGAAATCATAACAGATTAAAAAAAATAGCCGTTACTATAGCAGAGATTGCTTGTCGGTCAATCGGCAGGCTAGTCCAAAAACTAGCCATTGGCCATCGGTCGACAGAAACAAACAGAAAGTCCTAACAAATGGGCCGGTCGACCGAAATGCCAAACAAGGACAGTTATGGTTTGGCGGTCGATCGGCCGGTCGACCAGCAAACGTGTGACTGTCCCAGTATTAACTTACTGGATTAACTTTAATCCAATCTGATTTCGTTACTCAATTGCATAATCTTTATGATCAGCTCTAAATTCTTTAAATTTTCGGCAGCACCTCCCTTGAAAGGTCACCTATTCAATACAACATGCACCACAAGGTTCATCCTCAAATTGCCTCCAACGGCCCAAAAGCAATCAAACAACACTTAAGTCATCAACACTCACGCAATAGAGTAGAATGTTTCGGCTTGACATCGCCTACTTATGATGGGGAAAACCAACTAGACAATATGCAGATACATATATGTACACACACACACACACAGACACATGCACACACACACACACACACATATGTATATATACACATACACACACACACACATATGTACTCACACACACACAGATATATATAACACACACACACATATGTGTGTGTGTGTGTGTGTATGTATGTATGTATGTATATGTATACATACTCATACACCATACCTTTAGGTTTTGGCTGTATTCTACAAGTCCATTATGGGGGTTACAAAAAAGTCATTACAAGCATATGGTTGTTGTCTTCATAAAGTGTTAAGACACAATAGAACGTTCTACCACAAATCACCCATAGTTGATACAAAAGGCTTCATTTACAGTGCCAAAATTTGATTAAGATTTGACCTGCACACAAAAAAACAAAATTTTAGAACTTTATGAATAGAATGTGTAAGTGCTCAATACCACTGCAATAGCAAGTGGCTATGCGGGTCGTGATCCATAAGGAGGGACTAGCAATGGAAGCTTTTTAGTAAGTTCTCTTTTAGGTTACAAAGAATGGTTAAAAATCTTCTTTTAGTTCTTAAAAAGAAAAGGAAAATAAGTTACAATTAAGTTAGAAAGAAAGTGGTAGATTGAGAAGGTGGAAAAATGAAAAATGGATTATATACAAAGAAATTGAAAAGAGTGATAAAGATGGTTGGAAGATTGGGGTGATCTAAACTAAAGAATTAAAATAGAAGAAAGAAAACTAAAACCTAAAAAACTTACTTACCTCTTCGGCGCCTGCTTACCTTTGATTCGTATTGATGATGTACCCTTAATTAAAGGCGAGCAAAGTATGACAAATAGGATCTTCCCCATTCCCAATTTACACTATGAAATGAAAGGTGCAAGCTACACTACCATAGAAATGGATATCCATCACCATAAGTCATTAACGACACTTGCAAGGGCAAGGCAACTTTGAGGCTATCAGATTCATTTGGATTCACAAACATAGAAGAGGGAAGTAAACAAAAAGAAGAGTAAAGAAGAAAAAGAAACTTCAATTCGATTCAAATAATAATGAAAGAAAAGATCACTTACATCGGTGTCTTCTTCAGTACAAGATTGCTCTCATTCCTCCATGAAAGTCTCCTCTCCTCTCAGTTACTTAAAGAAAATAAAAATTACATGAAAAAAAATCAATAGCCTAAGTTACAAACTACAAATTAGCCTAAATTCTACTCTCTGCTTGGTCCTTCCCTGTACGCTTTGAAAAACCCAGTATTTATAGGCAAAACCCAACAGAGGAGAGCGTACGAAGATAGTGGGAGCGTACGAAGAGGGCGACCTCCTATGAATGAAGATATGAAAATAGTGATTAGCAAATTATAAGATCTCTCTAAGGATGTGAAGCCAAAAACTAGAGTCCTACCTCTGATACCAATTGAAATCACCTAGAGGGGGGGTGAATAGGTGATAATGCTAATCAATGCACAAATTTAAAATGAGATGATGCAACGATCACTCAAAGCAAGATTAAAAGCCGAATACCCCATGAAGGGCTCTAAACTCCTTCCTCGTGATTCTTCTAAATAAGAGTTTGAGATGCGCAATACAATCTTGTTGTGAGAGTATTGATCGACAATATAAGAATGAATGGAAGGCAAGTAAATAACACAAGTAAACCAATCATAAACACAGAGATTTGTTTCGAGGTTCGAGCATCCAGCTCTACGTCCCCGCCTTCACCCAGATGGATTTTCGATCCACTAGAACTTCCACAAAGGATTACAACCACTAGGGTGTACCCAACTCCTCGATCACACTCCTCTAGTCTAGAGGTCGTGGAGCCATAAATACAATAATTACTTGGTGATCAAAAGACCACAAACTCTCTTTTGAAAAACTTTTCTTTACAAAACCCTAGAGAATAATGTATAGGATTGAAGCTCAAGGTTTGTAAGTGAAAAATAAAACAAAGTAGAAGAGGGTTTTGATCCAAAAACTTCAGAGAAAAATCAGAGATTAGAGCACAAAAACTGAGAGTAAAAACTTCTTTCAAAAAGACTCAAGCTTTGATTTCTTTTGCAAATGTTATTGTGAATCTCCTCAACCCCATCCACCCCTATTTATAGGATATAGATAGGGATTAAAGGGTAAACAATAATTTTGATTAATTAGGAAAGATAAAACCCAAAACCAGCCATAAACCTCGTTTGGAGAATAAAACCACGTTTTAAAACAAGTTTAAAAAACTAGCCGTTTGGCTGTTAATACACTCACGGTCGACCGACCCGATTGACCGGTTTTCAAAATCATTTGACCATTGGCAGGCCCCGGTCGACCGTCCCAAACAGTGACTTGGGTGCAGTCAGTCGGTCGAAGCTCGGTCGACCGATATGGGGTCCGGATGACCGCCCGGTCGACCGGATAACGTGCACACATGCACGCACCCAACGGTCAGAAGTGCGGTCGATCGCTCGGTCGATCGTTCTGACCTGAAACAGAGCCGGTCGACCGTCTGGTCGACCGCAACAGGTCAAAACATATAACTTGTAAAAATGTTTTTGAAGATATGTTAATTTTCAAAAATTAATTTTGTCCAGATTTAGTACAATACAATAAATTGAGTTTGCAAATACTGAAAATAGGCATATTAAAATATTTTATACAAGAGACAAAAATAATCTTTTGAAAATCATGTGCAATTTTGTGTGTGTGAGAAATTTGAGCTTCAACACTATATACTATCATTTAACAAATTAAAGTATAAAAATTATAAAGAAATCTCCAAGACGCGATGTGCCAAGCTAGAGCCTCCTCTCTTATGAAAGAGTCCTCTTGCGCCATCAACCTATCAACATTCTTTTAGCGCTATAAACCTCGCAATATGCTTAAAGCCATCAAGACTTGTACAAACCTGAAATTCATTCTAAAACAACTTATTAGTACCAAATAGCTTCTATATGTTTTGTTATCATCAAAACTTATACAAATAGAGAGTGTAACCTTTTGGGCCAATAATCTCCCCCTTTTTGATGATGACAAAACATATAGGCTATAACACAAGATATAAAAGAGAGATAAAAATTCCCCCTCAAATAATGCTATATTAAACAAGTATAAAACAATTGATTTTGAGAGAATTTTTGATTTTTTAAAAATTTGAAAGCAAGCACCAAACCAAAACACCAAACATAAAACCAAAACATAAACAAACAACATATTTCTCCCCCTTTTTGTCATACATTAAAAAGAGATATATTAGCAAGAAAACTTCCTTATTCAACAACACAAACATTTAGTTCACCACATATAAAAGAAAATCTATTATAGTCAGGTGGTTTAGTAAAAATATCGGCAAGTTGAAAATCGGAAGAAACATAATCAATATCAATATCACCTTTATCAAAATGATCTCTAAGGAAGTGATATCGAATCTCAATGTGCTTGGTCTTACTATGTTGATTTACATTCTTAGTCATATGAATAGTACTAGTATTATCACAAAATATTTTTATATGGTCATAATGCAAATCATAATCAAGGAGAGTATGTTTCATCCAAAGGACTTGAGCACAACAAGCCCCGCCGTAACAAACTCCGCCTCGGCGGTTGAGAGGGCTACCGAATTTTGTTCTTAAAAGATCATGAAATAAGACAATTACCAAGAAATTGACATGTTTCACTAGTACTTTTCCTATCCACTCTACAACCTGCATAGTCGGCATCCGAAAAACTCATCATTGAGAATTCTCCAATTTTCGAATACCATAGACCCATTCCAATAGTGCCCTTAACATAACGAATAATGCTTTTTACCGCAATTAAATGAGATTCTTTGGGACAAGATTGAAATCTAGCATAAAGACACATACTAAACAAAATATCCGGCCTACTAGCCGTTAAATACAACAAACTACCAATCATACTTCTATATAATTTTATATCAATACACTTACCTTGGTCATCCTTATCAAGCTTGGTGGTGGTGGCCATAGGAGTGTTGCAAATTTTTTAGTCTTCAAGCCCAAATTTCTTAATGAGTTCCTTAGAGTACTTGGCTTGATATATGAAAATCCCATCATACATTTGCTTGATTTGGAGTCCAAGAAAATAGTTCAATTCACCCATCAATGACATCTCAAATTCACGTTGCATACATTGTTCAAACTCCTTGCAAAGTAACTCATTAGTAGAACCAAAGATTATATCATAAACATATATTTGAACTATAAGAATGTCACTACCAACATATTTAGTAAATAATGTGGTGTATACTTTGCCTTTAACAAAATCATTTGAAAGAAGAAAACTAGAAAGCCTTTCATACCAAGCTCTTGGAGCTTATTTTAAACCATACAATGCTTTATCTAGTTTGAAAACAAAATTTGGATGTACATGATCCACAAAATCGGGAGGTTGTTCAACAGATACTTCCTCATCAATAAAATCATTTAAAAATGCACTTTTTACATCCATTTGAAAAAGTTTAAAATTTTTAAAGGGTGCATAAGCTAGTGTGATCCGTATAGCTAATAGCCGTGCTACGGGTGCAAAGGTCTGCTCAAAGTCGATTCCTTCAACTTGAGTGTAACCTTGGGCCACTAACCTAGCCTTATTCCTAATAACATTTCCTGACTCATCCAACTTGTTCCTAAAAATTCACTTAGTACCAATTATTGGTTTATCATGGGGTCTAAGAACAAGGTGCCAAACTTGGTTGCGCTCATATTGATTGAGCTCTTCTTGCATAGCAAGCAACCAATATGAGTCACCCTTGGCTTCGAGGATGTTTTTGGGTTCAAAATGAGATATGAACGCATAATTCCCATACAAATCATGGAGTTTGGACGAGTGGTTACCCCCTTTGATACATCACCTATGATGAGATCTTTGGGATGATTTGAGGCGTATCTCCAATCTTTAGGAAGTGGTTGTGATTGTTCCACTTCATCCTTTTGAACTTCACCAATAGGTTCTTGCTTGTCTTCTTGGATGGGTGAGTCCTCCAAGGATATTTTCTCCATGTCCTCACCTAATGAGTCAATCTCTACAACATTCTCAACAATAGCATTAGTTTCTTCAAATTTAACATGCATAGATTATTCAATAGTATTAGATGATTTATTGAACACTCTATATGCTTTGCTAGTATTAGAATAGCCAACAAAGATTGCTTCATAAGCCTTAGCATCAAATTTACCCAAATTATCTTTGGTGTTCAAAACAAAACACTTGCATCCAAAAACTTTAAAGTATGAAACATTTGATTTTTTTAAATGATAAATTTCAAAAGAGGTTTTGAAAGTATTTTTACACAAATAAATACGGTTGGACATGTAGCATGCGGTGTTTACGGCCTCGGCCCATAAGTATTGAGGGAGCCCATATTCACTTATCATAGCCTAACCATTTCTTGAAGAGTTCTATTCTTCCGTTCAACTACTCCATTTTGTTGTGGAGTTCTAGGACATGACATTTCATGCTTAATTCCTTTTTCATCACAATAAGTCATGAAGAGTTGGTTGACAAACTCACCACCTCTATCACTTCTTATCCGTAAAATCGAAAATCCTTTTTCTTTTTTAACCCTTTTTCAAAAATCTTAAAATGCGAAAAAGTTTGATCTTTATGCTCCAAAAAGAAAACCCAAGTGAAACGAGAGAAATCATTGACTAAAACAAAAACATATCTATTTCATTTAAGCTTTTAGTTTTAGTTGGTCCAAAAAGATCCATGTGAATCAATTCTAATAGCCTAGATGACATGATATCCTTGATTGGTTTGAAAGAAGACTTGGCTTGTTTCCTAAGTTGGCACGCACCACAAATGCGGTCTTTTTAAACTTCAAATAAGGAATACCCTTCACCAATTCCTTAGAATTTATTTTAGCAAGGTGATCAAAAGATGCATGGCCTAATCTTCTATGCCATAACCATGAAATCTTATCAAAAGCATTTAAACATTTTGTAGAGCAATCCAAATTAAGCATATCAATAATGTAGACATTATTTTCACGAAATCCAGTGAGAATACAATCATTGATTTTACAATCAAAAATTTTGCAAGAAGATTCATCAAACACAACTTTGAGACCACGATCACATAGTAGACTAATACTAAGCAAATTATGTTTAAGCCCATCAACAAGAACTACATTTTCAATTAAAGGAGATGCACCAATCTTAATGTTACCTACACCGATGATGGTGCCCTTGGAGTAATCTCCGAAGGTGACGGTGCCACCTTCAACGTACCTTGATAGGGTTGTGAAATTATTGATATCCCATGTCATATGCCTTAAATAACCACTATCAAGGTATCACCGCTCCTTACGTCTTGGAGTCTTGGTGTGTACCTATATCAAATAATTTAAGGCTTGATTTTGGCACCCAAATTTTCTTGGGTCCTAATGCGTTAGTGTTTCGATCCCAAACAAGATTATTTGTACTATTTATATGATCATAGCAAAATTTAGCTAAATGACCATTCTGGCCACAATAAGTACAATTATAAATTCTTCCATATTTAAAAGCATAATGAGCATGTGGTTTATGAGCATGTGATTTGTGAGCATGGGGTGTTTTAGCATGATTGACATGTGATGTGTTGGCATGATGAACATGTGGAGTTTTGGCATGAGATGTTTTATCATGTTTAGCATGAGGAGTATGCATATGCCTTTTTGAAAATATTTCTTCTAATTTAGTATTGTTAAAAGCACATTCTTTTAAAACATTTCCCAAATCATTTATTCTAGTTTTTAACATGGAAAACTCATTTTCATCAATTTTAAGATATTTAGCTTTGCAAGCAACTCTATAGGCATCAAAATCTCTTTGTGTTGAAATAAGAATAAAGATAACTCATCCTTTCTTTTGAAGAAATAGCAATTTGATTTTTAAGCATTTCATTTTCCTTTTCAATTTTGAACAATCTTCCTTTTTAGCATCAAAACTTTCTGAAAGTTCAATGAAAGCTTGTAATAACAATTCTTTACTTATTTCACTTTCATCATCAAGTGGTTCGGTAGTTACCTTAGGTGTGTTTGACATGAAACACACATTTGCCGTGTCGACTTCATCTTCGGATTCACTTTCCGAGTCCTAAGTGGATTTGTACACCTTCTTTTCAACCGGCTTCTTTTGCTTCAAGGAGGAAGATATCTTTTTCTTGAAATCTGGACAATCGGCCATGATGTGTCCGGGTTTCCAACAGTTGTAGCATATGATTTTTTTCTCCTCCTTCCCTTCCCATCGCCTTCTATAGTTGAGCTTATTCTTGCGGTACATTCTCTTTACATTTCTCACAAGAAGAGATAACTCATCACCTTCTTCTTCATCTTCTTCATCATCGTAGTTGGTGGAAGAAGACTTAAAGTTATAGACTTTTTCTTTTGAGGTACCACTTCTTCTATAGCCTTTTTCTCCATCTCATGAGTCTTAAGATTTCTAATAAGACTTATGAGCTCCATCTCGTCTTTGTCATTCAATTCCTTCAAAGTGGTAGCTTTGATTTTCCATGATGAAGGGAGAGCACGAATTACCTTACGCACCTTTTGGTCGTTGCTTATTTGATCACTTAGAGAAGCGAGAGTATTTGTGATCTTAGTAAACTTAGTAATCATATCATCAATAGATTTATTTTCTTGCATTTTAAAACTTTCATATTGGGAACGCAAGAGATCTATTTTAGCTCTCTTAACTTGTGATGTTCCCTCATGAGTGACCAATAAGTGTTACCAAATCTCATAGGCGGATTTGCAATGGATAACCCGTGTTAAGTCATCCTCATTCAAAGCTAAAAGTAGGGCATTTTGAGCCATTGAATTAGCATCAATTCCTTGGAGGTAAGTTCGGACCAAGTGTCCTCACCTTCGGGTTTACTAAAAGGCTTGGTCAAAGACTTAGCAACTAGACTACCTAGAGATTGTAGAAAAATGTTCATCCTAACTTTCCATATGAGAAAGTTGAGTCCATCAAATTTGGGAGGGGTCTTAATGTTATCGGCCATCTTTACTAGTGTATGAATGAAGATATGAAAATAGTGATTAGCAAATTATAGGATCTCTCTAAGGATGTGAAGCCAAAAACTAGAGTCCTAGCACTGATACCAATTGAAATCACCTAGAGGGGTGGGGGGGTGAATAGGTGATAATGCTAATCAATGCACAAATTTAAAATGAGATGATGTAACGATCACTGAAAGCAAGATTAGAAGCCGAATACCCCGTGAAGGGCTCTGAACTCCTTCCTCGCGATTCCTCTAAATAAGAGTTTAAGGTGCGCAATACAATCTTGTTGTGAGAGTACTGATCGACAATATAAGAATGAATGGAAAGCAAGTAAATAACACAAGTAAACCAATCGCAAACACAGAAATTTGTTTCGAGGTTCCAGCTCTACGTCCCCGCCTTCATCCAGAAAGATTTCTGATCCACTAGAACTTTCACAAAGGATTACAACCACTAGGGTGTACCCAACTCCTCGATCACACTCCTCTAGTCTAGAGGTCGTGAAGCCACAAATACAATAATTACTTGGTGATCAAAAGACCACAAACTCTCTTTTGAAAAACTTTTCTTTACAAAACCCTAGAGAATAATGTAAAGGATTGAAACTCAAGGTTTGTAAGTGAAAAATAAAACAAAGTAGAAGAGAGTTTTGATCCAAAAACTTCAGAGAAAAATCAGAGATTAGAGCACAAAAATTGAGAGTAAAAACTTCTTTTAAAAAGACTCAAGTTTTGATTTCATTTGCAAATATTGTTGTGAATCTCCTCAACCCCATCCACCCCTATTTATAGGATATAGGTGAGATAAAAGGGTAAACAATAATTTTGATTAATCAGAAAAGAAAAGACCCAAAACCAGCCATAAACCTCATTTGGAGAATAAAACTACGTTTTAAAACAAGTTTAAAAAACTAGCCGTTTGGCTGTTAATATACTCACGGTCGACCGGCCGGTCAACCGGTTTTCAAAATCATTTGACCGTTGGCAGGCCCCGGTCGACCGCCCGGTCGACCGTCCCAAATAGAGACTTGGGTGTAGTAGTCGGTCGAAGCTCGATCGACCGATATGGGGTCCGGTCGACCGCCCGGTCGACCGGATAACGTGCACACATGCATGCACCCAACTGTCAGAATTGCGGTCGACCGCTCGGTCGATCGTTCTGACCTGAAACAGAGCCGGTCGACCGTCCGGTCGACCGCAACAGGTCAAAACATATAACTTGTAAAAATGTTTTTGAAGATATGTTAATTTTTAAAAATTAATTTTGTCAAGATTTAGTACACTACAATAAATTGAGTTTGCAAATACTGAAAATAGGCATATTAAAATATTTTATACAAGAGAGAAAAATAATCTTTTGAAAATCATGTGTAATTTTGTGTATGTGGAAAATTTGAGCTTCAACACTATATACTATCCTTTAATAAACTAAAGTATAAAAATTATAAAGAAATCTCCAAGCCGCGATGTGCCAAGCTAGAGCCTCCTCTCCTATGAAAGAGTCCTCTTGCGCCATCAACCTATCAACATTCTTTTAGCGCTATAAACCTCGCAATATGCTTAAAGCCATCAAGACTTGTACAAATCTGAAATTCATTCTAAAACAACTTATTAGTACCAAATAACTTCTATATGTTTTGTTATCATCAAACTTATACAAATAGAGAGTGTAACCTTTTGGGCCAACAGAAACTAGTTTTAAAGATAGTTTTGAAAAAAAAAACTAGTATGAAATCCTTCAAAATATGAAACCAAATCATATATATCATGAAGACATGAAAATCACATAATAATTGACACTCAAAGTCTATAAAGCACATATATGCTCATGAAATAAAAATCCTGAGTAAATAAGAATAATGTGAGTGTAAGAATCATGTAATCACAAAATCATGAGAATAGGAAATTAAGCTCAATATGAAATTTCTTTATAAGCATGAAAAGCATGAATCTTTAATTTTTATCAAAATAATTTCAACTTCAAGGCATATGTATATTTTGTCTAAATCTAAAGGTATACATACACATCCCTAAACACAAATAAGTCCATAATAATGATTTGCATGAAAATCAATTGACTCAAGTGTATACATGTATATCTAAAATTTTAAACAAAATTAATATATACATGAAACTAAATACATTTACATGAAAAATATGTACAAAATGGGGAATACAAGTTGAAATACACTAATCATCAAAACTAGGTTATACTAGTACATCTAATGGGTACAAATGAGCATTTAAGCACAAACATATAAGAATCAATTGTGGATCATTAGTTGTACAAGTATATACACAAGTTTTAATGTAGGTTACATTTAAATATGTAATCAAAACATGAATCATAAAATAAAATGTAAATCAAGATGATCATTAGGCTAAATGTACAAGTCTTAGAGCAAGGATATACACAATAGTTAAAATAAAGTGAGAACACAAAATATGGATCCATATGAACATAGGTGTATCTCAATTACTATACGTGTATGTCACAGGTCTAATTAATATGACATTTAACATAATAATCATTAAAATATGACATGCTAAAAATTACTAATATGAAAGCATGTAAACTAAAAGAGGAGTTAGAGATCGTTATCAAAAGTAAGAGGGCACATCTCCATATCTCCAAACCATGGTGGTCCTCCCACCAAACTCCCCTTGAAAGTGATGCATTCAAAAGTGTCACCGTTTAGCTCGGAACGTATTCACCTCAAGGCACCAATAACTGTCACGTCATGTGAGAGCCCACACCTACATCAAATAGAATAGGAGTGGATTTTGGTACCCATATTTTATTTGGTCCAAATACGTTAGTGTTTCAAATCCAAACATGATTATTCATACTATTTATATGACCATAACAAAATTTGACTAAATGACCATTCCGGCCATAATAAGTACATTTATAAATTCTTTCTTATTTAAAAGTTTAATGAGCATATGGTTTATGAACATGTGATTTATGAGCATGGGGTATTTTAGCATTATTGACATGTGATGTGTTGGCATAATGAACAAGTGAAGTTTTAGCATGAGATGGTTCATCATGTTTAACATGTGAAGTGTGCATGTGTTTCTTTGAAAATATTTCTTCTAATTTAGTATTGTTAAATGCACATTCTTTTAAAACATTTCCTAAATCATTTATTCTAGTTTTTAACATAGAAATCTCATTTTCATTAAATTTAGGATATTTAGCTTTGCATGCAACTCTATAGGCATCAAAATCTCTTTGTGTTGAAATAATAGTGGAAGATAATTCATCCTTTTCTTTTAAAGAATTAGCAATTTGGTTTTTAAGCATTTCATTTTCCTTTTTCAGTCTTAAATAATCTTCCTTCTTAGAATTAAAACTTTCTGAAAGTTCAATGAAAGCTTGTAATAACACTTCTTTACTTATTTCAATATCATCATAAGATGGTTTGGGAGTTACCTTAGGTGTGTTTGTCATGAAACACATGTTAGCCGTGTCAACTTCATCTTCATATTAACTTTCTGAATCCCAAGTGGCTTTGAACGCCTTCTTTACAAATGACTTTTTTTGCTTCATGGAAGAAGATATCTTGTTTTTGAAATCTAGACAATCGGCCATGATGTGTCCAGGTTGCTGACAGTTGTAGCATGTGATCTTCTTCTCCTCCTTCCCTTCCCATCACCTTCTATGGTTGAGCTTATTCTTGTGGTACATTCTTTTTACATTTCTCACAAGAAGAGATAGCTCTTCATCATCTTCTTCATCTTCTTCGTCATCGTAGATGGTGGAGGTAGACTTGAAAGCAATAGACCTTTTCTTTTAAGGCGCCATTTCTTCTCTAGCCTTTTTCTCCATCTCATGAGTCTTAAAATTACCAATAAGACTTATGAGCTCCCGCTCGTCTATGTCGTTCAATTCCTTCAAGGTGGTAGCTTTGATTTTCCATAATGAAGGGAGAGCACGAATCACCTTAAGCACTTTTTGATCGTTGTTGATTTCATCACCTAGAGAAGCAAGAGTATTTGTGATTTTAGTAAACTTAGTAATCATATCATTAATAGATTCATTTTCTTCCATTCTAAAACATTCATATTGGGAAGCAAGAGATTAATTTTAGCTCTCTTGACTTGTGATGTTCCCTCATGAGTGAATAAGTGTTGCCTAATCTCATAGGCGGACTTGCAATGGATAACCCGTGTTAAGTCATCCTCATTTAATGCTAAAAGCAAGGCTTTTTGAGCTTTCGAATTTGCATCGACTTCCTTGGAGGTAAGATCGGACCAAGTGTCCTCCTCACCTACAGGTTCACTATAGGGCTTGGTCAAAAACTTAGCAACTCGGCTACCTAGAGATTGCAAAAATATGTTCATCCTAACTTTCCATATGGGAAAGTTGAATCCATCAAATTTGGGTGGGGTCTTAATGTTATCAGTCATTTTTACTAGTGAATGAATGAAGATATGAAAATAGTGATTAGCAACTTATAGGGTCTCTCTAAGGATGTAAAGTCAAAAACTAGAGTCCTAACTCTGATACCAATTGAAATCACCTAGAGGGGGGTGAATAGGTGAAATGCTAATCAATGCACAATTTAAAAATGAGATGATGCAATGATCACTCAAAGCAAGATTAGAAGTCGGATACCCCGTGAAGGGATTTAAACTCCTTCCTCGTGATTCCTCTAAATAAGAGTTTGAGATACGCAATGCAATCTTGTTGTGAGAGTATAGATCGATAATATAAGAATGAATGAATAGAAAGTAAGAAACACAAGTAAACCAATCACAAACACAGATATTTGTTTCGAGGTTCGAGCACCCAGCTCTACGTCCCCGCCTTCACCCAAAAGGATTTTCGATCTACTAGAATATCCACAAAGGATTACAATCACTAGGGAGTACCCAACTCCTCAATCACACTCCTCTAGTCCAGAGATAGTGTAGCCACAAGTACAATAATCACTTGGTGATCAAAAGACCACAAACTACTCTTTCTCACCAACAAAAAGATCCTAATGATAGAATAGATGTAATAGCTCAAGTTGTGAGAAAAACCAAGGAGTTTGGAAGATAAAATTTCAAAGAAAACTCTTGGGAAAATACTAGATATATATCAAGAATATAAACCAAAAACCCAATTCCCAAAAGACTCTTTTCTTTGAATTTCCAACCCTTGAAAACACAAATCAAAACTTTCAGCCAAAAGCTTCTTTTGAATTTGCTGCAAAAATAATTAGAAAGATTGGAAGAGAAGCTCTTAAAATTGTTGTCAAAACAGCCAAGAGAAAACCCTATTTATAGGCATTTAAAAAATATATCCATTGGCAGCAAATATGGTCAATTTTGACCTTCCGGTCGACCAGCCGGTTGACCGACCAACGGTCGAAATATGACCGTTTCCTACCACCGGTCGACCGCCCGGTCAACCGGTCTAAGCCTTCAGTCGATCGCCCGGTCGACCGCCCTTACCCGAGAGCAAGGGAACTTTAGTCGGTCGACCGTGCGGTCGACCCTGCAGTTGACTAGCCTAAGAGGCTGGAAACGTGTACGCTTTTGTGCACATCGGTCGACCGGCCCGGTCGACCGACCACTGGTCCGGTCGACCGCCTGGTCGACCGCCAGTATAAAACAGGCAGGGATAAAGGACATGAAAACTGGTCTTTTTGAATCAATTAAAATCCCATAAATTCATATTAATTCCATAAAAATAAGTTCTTTAAAATACTCTGAAGTGCAAATATGTGTGATCAGGATTCAACACATATTACAAACATTTTGAACCATTTTTGTGATTTAGAAGTTAAGCTTAAAACAGAAAATCGTATTTTCTAAAACTTGTATTTTGAAATGAAAAATAGTTTTCTCCAAAACATGTATAGGTACAAAAATAAGATATTGAAACTCATTTTGACGCATAGAATGTATGGATAAAATCCAATACACATGAAAGATATTATATCTATGTTTGTGATATGAAATCCAAAACCGGTTAAATGAAAACTAAACATATAGAAATTAGCGTGTGTGTGAACTTGAGCATATCATCACCATCTATCTTACACAAGATCTAAACATTATAAACTTAAGCCTTCTTATAGAACTCTATCTCCAAGTCGACTTGATCCAAACACGATCTAACGAGTTAGATTCCAACCGAGTGCTAGATGTGATCTTGATGCGCAATCTCTTGAATCAACACATGTAAGCTCCAAAACACCTTTGTTGAAGCTACACACCTACTAAGATCTTGGTAGATAACTGAAACTAAATAAGCATAAGATCATTAATAAATTATAACTACATGAGTTAACCATCATCAAAACTAGAGTGATGGGCCTTTGGGCCAACAATCATATCATTAAAATTCTTTTCTGTCTTAGCTTGAGATAATCGTTAGAGAAAAGGTGCTCTAGGAATGAAAATTTGCTCGAACAGATTGCTAGACTTAGATTCAATAGGGCTCGGAATGATGACCCTGTCCTCCGCTGAACTATCCCGATTCTTTAGGGTGACAACATCCTCTTCTCTCTCTTATTCCTCTTGGTCAGTATTTAGCTTTTCAACTTGATTATTCACTCATCTTTTATACATAAGGGTTGTAACCACTTGAACATGCTATCTTGGCATGCTAGAGTGGATGGCTGACTAACCTCATTACTGACCTTTTGGGTTTGAAATGGGTTAACTAGGAAACATTCCTGGTTCTCATTTATTTTAGTCGCTAACTGAGTCATTTGATTTTGAAGCTATGAAATCACCTGGGTATTTTGTAAGCTAACAACTTTCAGCTCTTGCAGATTCGTACTAGTTTCAGTGATGAATTTCTCTGACATAGCCTCTGGGTTGGATGGCTGTTGCGGAAGGGCAACCATATACGAATTAGGTGGGGGATCATAAAAGATGGACTAATTAGGAAGACGGAATTGGTTGAATCTTGGTGGTCTTAATTAGTTGAGTTGAGGTCGTGGTTGTCTCCAAGAAAAATTAGGGTGATTCTACCAATCAGGATTATACGTTCTAGAGTATGGAGTACTGAATGGTTTCCTAAATTGGTTCAGGGCATTAACTTGCTCGCTTTCCTCTTGGTGCCCTAAAGAAGGGTACACCATCGCATTATGCATGGGACTGGTGCACATACTACATACATACTTTTGAACTTGACTCTCAGCCTTCATACTTTGTCTCAGAACTAATGCATCCACCTTATGTGTCAAACTATTTAATCATGCATTCAAACTCACATCATTTGAGCCTCATGCATTGAAATCCCATTGCTGGGAATTCTCAGCTAATCTTTCAAAAGGGCCCAAGTTTCAGGCGTACTCTTGGCTATAATAATCAACAACTCATTGATTTTATAAGGTAACGGTTTGGATTCATCTGTCCATTGAAAAGTACTGGATCAACCACTATTTCTCAAAATTTTGGTGTGAACCTTGATTTGGAATCCTTAAACCTTTCCCATGACTCATGAAATTTCTCTCCCACTTTTTGCTTTAAAGTGGAGATTTTGGTCTATATTAGTTTGTCCTAGGCATAGGTAGAATTGAGAGACAAACTTGAAATTTAGTTCTCTCCAAGTCGTATGATGAGTTAGACTCTTAATGATTCAACCAAGCTCTCCCTTGGTCTTTTAGTGAAAATAAAAAGAGCCTTAACATAACTGTCTCATCAGAAAAGTTTTGAAATTTGAATCTGGAGCAGATATCTAAAAACTCATCAACATAAGTGTATGGATTTTCATTTTTCTTACCATAGATAGTAGGAAGCAACTAGAGAATATCAGGTTTGAATTCGAAGTGGGTTACGTTGGTGTTAGGCAATACGATGCACTTAAAGGGTTCTGTCCTATGTGGAGCGAAGTGCTTCTTTAGAGTCATGGTATCATTTTCAACTTTACCACAATCTTTAACCATTTCAACAAATGTAGATGTTTGGTCGAAAAAGTGGTGCGAAGTAAAGTTTCTTTGAGTGGCTGAAAAATTATAACTAAATGATTAAGATTACAAAAGAGGGAAGAAGAACTGGTTCTCTCCTTTATTTAAGACTGGGTTCTTCGTGTGGCGATGGAGAATAATTCTTGTTCTCCATTGACCGGTCGAGTGTTAAGCTTCTCTTCAAAATGCTTTCAAAGATCAATCAGAAGGGAATTTTATTTTTAACACATTAAGTGTTTAGGGTCTACTGATTACTCTTTTTCTCCTCTCTCTGGACTTTTGAACAAGCAAGAAGAAAGCAAGAAGGCTTTAGCTTGAGAATTCTCAGCTCTCAATTTTTAGGCATTTCTCTTTTTTTCTTTTCTGCTCAAAGAGTTCTCTCTCCAAAAGTTCTCTTTTTTCATAGCTCCTCGGCTATTTATAGGGATTCATAGGGAATTATTATCCTTTAAAATCTCTCGATAATGGGGATTAACTCCCACATTACGTGGAGAGTTAATTTACCCAGTAATAAGGGTCAGTTACAATAGAAATGCGGGTCCACACTAGATGCGGACCTCGCGTTTGTATAAACTTAGGGCTTAGACCCGCATCTCAGTCAGAATGCGGAGTTACTCGACCCGCGTTTGAAGTGAAACGCAGGGTTTCTCAGACCCGCATTTGAAGTGAGACGCGGGGTTTCTCAGACCCGCGTCTGAAGTCCACGTTTCTTCTTCGATGTGAGGTTCATGTTTTAATTAAAACGCGACCTTCACGTTGAGTGATTCATATCTGATGACTTATCTTTAATGATTATTAGACAGTCTGTAGGACCCCCTCCAAAGTTTTCGATACTCCATGGTTGACTGGGATGGAATTCAGAATACCTTGGACTTCACATTGATTTCAAACTCTCCATGATTGAACTGATAATCTTTCGAGATGCCCTGAGCTTGATCCTGTCTAGATTTTGGCCTTTGTGTACTAATGAATGGCTTCAAACCTCTGGGGAATATGTCACAAGTGTCTTAGAAACTTAGTCTAGCACTTGTTATGAGCTCTGATTTATTTGTTCGTATACTATTAAACTGGTAGAGTTATCTTGCTTTTTCCAGTGTACTGTTGAACTGATTGCAGAAGCAGGGACAAACTCCTTGTATATAAGAGAACGCGGCCCGAATAGATACAATTATCATGCATACGCAAGCTTCAATAAAATTGAGATGCGATGCTCAGTTAAGGTAGAGACGCGGCTATCAAGTGCTGTTGAGACGCGACTCTCAGCTTGAAATGTGAAGTTCGCGTCGGATGCTTCTAAATGCAGATGCGAGTACTGCGTCAGATGCGTGTCTGGCTCAGATCAAACTCCAGATACGCGTATCTCGGCCACTGAAGGGCCTATAAAAGACCTGCGTCTTTCAACAGTCAATTCACTTTGACTGTTCATCACCTTCGATCAGACCCACGTCTAAAGATCAAAAAATTCTTAAGCTTTCTGAGAACCCATAAAATTCTTAGCTTTTTTTAATCTTTTTCAAAGATTTCACTGTCGAAATGGCTCCAACGCCCAAGCAAATCGTTGCTTCTTCGAGCGTTGCTGCTGTGCCGACCACTGTGGGTGGTTTTTCTTCTCGGGAAGCCCCTATTTCTGGTAAGTTAAATGGATTTCGCTATTAGAACATGAAGAGACATCATCTTTTAACTTCTTTTTGAAGTTTCAAAACTTCTGTAGAAGTTAAATAGTCGACGTAGATCTCGTTGGTTTGCGTTTGATTTGTAAACGCAATCTCCACGTTGATGAGCAGAACGCAGGTCTGCTGAAACTGGTGTTTCTTTGCTTTATCAACGCGACCCTCGCGTCTGCAAATTGAACGAGGTCCTAGGAAGTCCGTGTCTTGAGACTTCTAAACGCGGGTCTTGTTTTGTAAGACTCGCGTTTGAATCCCAGAACTTAGAAATTTTCTCTAAGTGTGGAGTTTAGACGGGGGCTTTATGTGAGCCTCACATTTTAATTACAGAACGTGAATCTCATGTGTTGAGTCCCGCATTTGAACTCCCACACTTCTTGTAATTTACTTATTTTTAGAGTTTGTGTTTTCTTTTTCGCAGTGAGGTACTCCTCAGACCCCTTAGAAAAGAGCCATCATTTTGGCCATGTAGGTGGACATGATCTGGATGCCATCTCTGGCCTCAGCAGGACTGTGCCAGCATTTACTGGGAAGGATTGAGAGCGGCGAACTAAATTAAGTCAGGCGAGTTCGCAGACTCTCCAAGAGCTCATCACGGACATGAGATTTGAATTGGATGCCCGTTCATTACCAAGAAAGCCAAATTTCTTATTCGGAGACTCCATTAACGATGATGCAGAGGTGCTGCTTGACGGCAGCTACAAATGGCTTTGTTAGCTTAGAGAGTGTCGCATCTTTCCCGGACATGGAAAGAATGCTTTTCTTGTCATCCATTCAATCGATGTCCCTTCATCGATCGATGGAGTAGGATTTGACAGAGGAGCAATCTGTAGTTCCTCTCGAACAGATCTCACATCACACAGCAGTCCCGGTGGATCACGGCAGGAATGTAGTCGGACTGTTTCCAGGTTCTTTGAAGGCGAGTTTCCTGAATGTAAGACTCCCCATCAAGTAGCCATGTTCATTAACCAGTTTATGGTCATAAAGGGTGATTTCCCAAAAGGCGAATTCCGGGCATTGGGGTGGATCCATTCTTTGGGCAAATCTTGGTGATCCAGGATGGTGGGTTTTGTCTTTGAGGATATGAAGGACGAGCTTCTATAGACAGGTCTCTATAACGTCGTTCGGGCTGTTCAGTATGGCATTACACAGAGCAGTCATCATCTTTTTGATATGCTAGAACGTTACAATCTGGAGACATGCACATTTTTTACACCGGTTAGAGAGATGGGATTCGCTCTTCATGAAATGTATGAACTCTCTGGGTTAGCAAGGGAAGACATTCCCTAGGAAGAATATGTCCCATCAACCAAAGAACTGCATCTGATGGAGGAGAGTGCCCCTTTAGTGTATACGACATATTGAGAAGTGTTGTGTCACTTTCATATCTATGTTGAGCTCACTGGTTTGAGGTCCGAAGGGGTTAAATAGATGGCCTTAGCAGATTGCTTTTCAATGGTCTGGGGGATAAGGCTGATCGGTTAACTCACCTAGCTCCAAGTACAGATGCAGAAATCAAGGAGAGGATTACCGCATCAATGTCCTCATACACCACAGAATCAGCTGAGAATACTTTCAGACCGGGCACAATCTTTAAAAGTTTTCATTATCAAGTCAAGACCCCTATCTCTAATAGGGCTTTGCTGGCTGGATTCTTAATGTTGTGGTTGAAGCGATGCATTATGCCGACACTTCCCAACGAAGTTATAGTAGCTGATGTAGTGGACCCCGCTGTCCTCCTGGCATTTGGTGAAAGTATTGTCCTTCTTCCAATGATGGTGGGATGCGTTCAAAGTGGACTTCGAGCATTGACCAAGGCATTCTGAAAAGTGAAAGCTCTGGTATATAATGATGAAAATGTGCTCATTGACCAGCATGGTGATCCTGAGGTCAAGGTGCCTAATCCCAGAGTTGAACTTACTTATACATACTTGGTGGCATGGTATGTCATGCACTGACCATCTCTGATGACAACCACATACACATCGGAAGACTTAGTGCATTATCTTCAAAAGTTGGAGCACTCGTCTTGGCAACATACCTATATATTCTACATTAGGAGGGCCATTTAGAGCTACTCCAATTATCAGTTGGTCTAATGCCTCCATGACATTCAAGATACGTCGTATGGGGATAATTTTCTAGATATCGCAGGGCCAGATGGGTATACTACTCTATCAACCAGTGTCTTCTATTGGCTAATGAATATTCAACCCAGATATCTTATTTTTTGTCAAGGTGACAGCTGTACGATTAAGCCGTATCTGTAAGCCAATTTGCTCGTCAATTTGGGTATGATCAGCTCTATGTGGAAAACCCGAATACTAGCCTGCACTTCAGTAGGAATCTTTTCAAAAGGGCACAGTTGTGGTACTTTCAGGTGGCCAGAGGGACGGGGGCAATGTTCAATCTTCCTCAGAGATCACCCAATGCATATACTAGCCGCAGCTTTTGCACTTGATATGTTATTGCCAACACGATACCGGGTTCTGGGATGAATACCTCATGCATTAAAGCCATCAGCCCACCTACAATGCTTGTAAGGGATCCAAAATCGCTTGTAAGAAGGGAATGAATAAGTATTTGGAGGCTGAGAAAGAGGTCGGTGCATATGAAGCGGCAAGGCACATTGTTGAAACTACAGAGGAATGCTCTGTAAAAAAGTCTTGCCAAGTTGCAGCGAAGCGTGCTCATCCATCCCCCTCTGCAGGTGGTTCGAGTCAGAAGAAGGCACGAAGAGAGTCTGGAGCTGAGGTTCAATCACAGGGAGCTTCTTAGCCAAAGTTGGGCCTTGCGAAATCTAAGAAAGAGGAGGAGGTGGCTCCTCCGCTCATTCAGAGTCAACGTAGTAAGGCCCTGCCACTTCAGAAGGAGTAGAGGTTACGGAGGGGCCTCAGTCAGAGGCTCTGTTAGCTTCCTCAATGACCTCAGGCGAAGGTGCCGAAACGCAACTGAGCTCTCCAAGCATTATAATGCCGACTTTGAAGGTCCCTGAATCCAGTCTGACTATTGAAACAATTGGTGGGAAAGCTCGAGTTGCTAAAGCTCCCCTAGTTCAAGTATCATCTTTGTCGTCTAAAGGAAACGACCATGATATTGGATTTGAACCTGCTCCTCCTGATGCCAGCGAGTTCTCACATGTGACAGTAGAGGGAATGCAAGTTGCCACCCCTGAGACAGAAGGAGACTACTACGGCTAAAGGTATCCTTTCTTTTCTACCCATGGCTTCTCTTATCGGATATGTAGATTAAATTTTAACATCTATTTGGATAATATTTTTGCAGGGGGCAACACTACCGCTGAAGGCGGAACCTCCTCCAATATTTCTGAAATAATTGAGAAACTAACCTAATCAGAAGGTACGAAAGTTCTCAAGATCAGCACTGAGGTGGTTTTTGTAAGCAAAACACCATGGCTAAGGAAGCTTCTCAGCAATGAGAGATCCCAGAGGATTTGCCATCTATGTCTCCTCATCCTGGTAAGACATCAGAATTTGATATTCTCACTCTTAGCATTGTCATTGGCATTGTCGTAATGACTGCAGGTGATGTTGCACCCACTCAAGTAGAAGAGCCTATCATGGATGTCAGTGCTAAGGACATTCCTGTTGAGGTTTCAACAGAGAAGGTTTCACTGTGGAGCTGTAGTCAAAGCTGCCACACAGGAAGTTATTATAGTCTCCAATCCTGAAGCTTCTGTAGCGATCTCAGAAATGAGGCAACTTCTAACTCAACCTAATCATGCGCCTTTGGGGGGGACAAATGTTCCAACTTCAACTTCTGAGAGTGTCTCTATTGCAATCACAGAGACTGGATTAGGAAGTACTCCTTTGGCACCACCACTAGCTACAGACATCCTGGAAGAGTTGTCTCTCCAAATAGTCAAGCAATTCTTTATCACGATGAAGTATTGCGCCGAATTAGTGCTTTCTAGGTGAAGTTCCTTCGAGTTCACGCACACTCCTCGAGAATCAGGTCAAAAATATCTGGCAAACTAGAGGTTCCAGTCAAGCGAGAGCGCATCAAGTGATAGTCGAGCAATTAGGTACGTACTCGAGGGATCTTAGGAACTTGGAGAGGGTCAGTCTAGTTGCTGATGTTTAAAGGATATCAAAAAATCTTTACGCCAACCAGGAACGGGAGTGTAAGGATTTTAAGAAGCGGAATGCTGAGAAGCTCATTGTCTTGATGATTCCAAAGCCAGCTATCAAAATTTGACAGACAACCTTCAATGATCTCAGATCATCACCAAGGGTGCAGAAGGTGTGATAGTGAGTGCTCGAGCTGCAATTGCTAAGGCACAAGCCTTAATCCACGACAACGAGCTGAAGGTTGTGAAAGAGAAAAGGAGGATGAGGAGCTCGAAGCTGCTAAAAGTCAGGCACATCAGGAACTTGATGTCCATACTTCGAGATTGGAAGCTCTTCAGGCATGACTTGCTGCCAAGAGGCTTTTATTCGACGAGGAGCTGAGGGCCCAGGCTTTGGCCGAGGTTGAGAAGGTACGCCAAAGGGATATCTAGCACCTCAGGGAGCAAATACAATCTCTCCCTGAGTAAGAGTAACTTTTTATATTTACTTTGTAATACTCTATCTTATTTGAATAAAAGAGTGTTTGCATCACTTTTTAATTTTGATTTTGAATAATGAAAGTGATAATTTTGTCTTCATTTTGTCTTTATTTTTTTGTGTTTGAAAATCAGGCAAATGAATGTGATTGAGTTTGATTTCCAGAGGTGATGATTAATATAACAACTCAAAGTTTGGTAATTCCATCAAGGAATTTGAAAAGGTCACTGTTAGAGGTATGATGTTTAACTTGACAGAAGTTGAATTCATGATTTAAATAAATTTTTTGTGGACTTGCTATTCTATTGATGATAATAACAAGTGGAGTTTAATCCACTGAGGGATTTATGGAGATTTTGTCATCAATGGTTTAATATTAACATGACGGATTTGAATTTACAATTGGAAGCAAATTGGATTGTCAGAGGTGTGATATTATTTGACAAGATTATATGTGCTATAGGTATGATATTAACTTAAGATCAAGGAGATATCATTTTCATTGAGAAAATTGAGAAAATTACTGTCATAGGTTTAGTATTAACTTGACAGTGAGGTGAATGCTAGACGTATGGTATTAACTTAGAATTTGACGTCTCGAATTCGATGAGAAAGCTCGAGGAAAGATCATTATCATAGGTGTAGTATTTAACTTAACAATGAAATGGATGCTAGAAGTCTAATATTTAACTTAGTATCAAATGTCTCATTTTTGTTGAGAAAATCAAGAGAATCACTGTCATACATATAATATTAACTTAACAAGGATTTATATTACGATATGAGCAATTTTGGTCAGAGGTGTAGTGTTTAACGTGACCGAGAGATTTGCGATTTGAGCAATTTAGTGGACCCGTCATTCTATTGAAGGGAATTGACAAGTTGAAATCTTATCTGCTGGGAAAATTGAGGAAAATCATTGTTAGAGGTATAATGTTAACTTAATAGCAATTTCAGTTGCGATATGAGCAATCCTTCGTAAGTGGTGTAGTATTTAACTTGACCGAGAAATTTTATGATTTGAACAATTTTAGTAGACTCATCATTCTATTGAAGAGATTGACAAGTTGAAATTTTATTTGCTGGGGATATTAAAGAAAATCGCCATTAGAGGTATAATATTGACATAACAATAGGGTATACCAGAGGTATAATGTTAACATGGCATGTTTGATCTGTGATTATTTTGCTGGAAAAATAATTACAATCTTTTTGTGGTCTTACCATTCTATAGACGAGAACTGGTAAGGGATTTTAGAGGGGAAGGTGGGATCAGGTCCCTCAAGATTTTTAACAAATCCTCAGCTATCAACGAATTTGGTATACCTTTACCAACTACCGTTTGAGTTGGGCTAGCCATGCTATTCCCTCGGCATGATGAGTTATTGAGGATTTTTCGTTGGGCATAAATTTCAACTGTTTCCTCTATCTTTTAGCCGTCGGAGGCATTGGATGTAGTGTAGTGTGCCTCCTGCAAATAAGCTGGAGGCCATAGAGGTGGACATGAATTATGTGAGAGTTTGTCTGGAGATTAGCCTCCTCATAAAGTCCTCTTGGATCTTCATTTGGTTGCCCCATTTTGATATGAATGTAAAAACCATGGAAAGGTTCTGCAAAGATATTTCACGAACCTTATTCAATGAGTTTGGCTTGATAAGTCATCAGATAAACTCATTTGACCCTCTATTTAATTGTTTAGACTCTCTGTCGTTAAGCTTTGATTGATCGAACAAGAGCAGGGAGGAATGCCACCATTATATATAGAAAAATCAGGCTAGATAAGCCATCCTTCTGGATGCTTAGGTATGCTTGACTTCAAAATATGACCTATTCTTCTAAGTTGAAGATAGGTGCATGTTTATATACTAGAGAAGAGTGACAAGGCTAAAGACTAACATTTTGTCTTTGTCATTTCTTCAATTTTTACATTATGCATCATAATGTCACCACTTTTCGGTCGACCCAACGTTGATCGACCGTGAGGTGATTGGTTGAAGGAGAAAGCTTTTCTTTGGCACTCTTGTAAACATCTTGGATCCAAAACCCTAATGCATCTGATCGATTAGGGTGAAGCTTTGATCAGAGGTGTAATGTTAACCTGATCATGAGAAGAGTGATGAAACTAAAATTGAAGTTTCTAACTTTGTCTCTTCAATAGTAACATCATGTATTATGATATCAACAATGTTCGGTCGGCTCAGCATTGATCAACCGTGATGTGATCCGTTGAAGGAAAAAGCTCTCTTTGGTGCTCTTCCAAACATCTTAGATCTCAAAGTTTTGATCAGAGGTATAATATTAACCTGATCATGAGGAGAGTGACAAAGTTAAAACTAAAGTTTCTAACTTTGTTTCTTTAATATTAATATCATGCATCATGATGTCAACAATGTTTGGTTGGCTCGGTGTCGATTGACTGTGATGTGATCCGTTGAAGAAAAAAGCTCTTCTTTAGCGCTCTTCCAAATATCTTGGATCTCGGAGCTTTAATTAGATATGTTGTATTAACCTGATCATGAGAAGTGTCTCTCCAAGGATAGTACTTCCTTAAGAATCTGTCATTGATCGACATCATGAGCGTATCACCTTTCGGAGTTATAAGGCGATATGCTTCATTTGAGTAAACTGACTCTACCACAAATGGTCCTTCTCATTTGGGTTGGAATTTCTCTTTGGTTTTATGTTTCATAACCATAGGTCTTCTAACAGTTAAGACAAGGTTACCTTTCTTGAAAATCCATTCTCTAACTTTCTTGTTGAAAGCTCAGGAAATCGGGCTTGATAGAGCTCGATTTGCTATTAGGCTTGCAGATGTTTGTCGTCTAAAGCTTCCAACTCTTGGATGTGTAATCAATGTTTTTCTTCATCCTCATCTTGGTTGTTAAGGTAAATCAAAGGGATGGAATTAGGATCTTTAGTGGAAGTACAACTTCATATTCATACACCAAAGAAAATGGTGTGGCTTTTGTTGGAGTTCTCACCGTTGTACGGTAAGCCCACAAGCATTTGCCTAATTTGTCATCCCAGTCATGTTAAATTTTTGAGACGAATTTCTTGAGAAGCTTTCCAATAGTCTTAGTGAAGGCTTCTACAAGACCATTGGTAGCTGGATGTATGCCATTGATGACACACTTTAGATTTTGAATCTATAACAGAACCATTAGGATGCTTGGCTGACGAATTGGGGCCCATTATCTTGGACAATTTGTCAGGGTATACCGAAGCGGTAGAGTACGTGATGCTTGATAAACTTGATCACGTTTGGCGTCTTTACTTTCTTTAGCGGAACAACTTCCGTCCATTTAGAGAAGTAGTTTGTTATGGCCAAGATGAAGCGATATCCTTTGGATGTTGGAGGACTGATGGGTCCGATAGCATCCATTCCTCATATCTCAAATGGCCATGAAGAGAATGTCAGATGAAAATATCCCGGTGCTTGATGGACGAGTCACTGTGGATCTGACAAGCATGACATTGCTTAGTATAGACGATGGCGTCAGGGATCATCTTCGGCCAATAGTAGCCAAGTCTTTTAAGCTGTTCTCCAAGCTTGGGGCTGGGTTGGTAAGCTCGGCACATACCATCATGAGCTTCTTTGAGTGCCTCATGTGCCTCTTTGTATGAAAGGTATCAGAGCAAGATTCCATTGTACAATCGATGATACAATGTTCGCATGATCGCATTGCAGGAGAATCGAGGAGCTTTTCTCCTAATGGCAGTTGCCTCCTTAGGGTCATCAAGCAATATATCATACAAGACGAAATCAATGTAAGGGAATCGCCAATCCCTAGGTTCGAGACTTGTAGAAGTCCCAAGAACCTTTTTAATTTGAAGGTCTCCCCTTGGAGTTATACTGTCTTCAAGAGCGAATTTGCAACAATACAAGTCATGACTGTAGACAAGTATTCTCTCCATAGCTTCAGCTGGAAGGGCCTATGAAGCAGCGAGGGACACTAGTGCATATGCATTTTGTTGTCGTGGTACATGGTCAATGTAGAAGCTTTTAAACTTCTCTGCCATGTCAATGGTCACGTTGTGATAGGGTACCAAGTCTTCATGTCAAACTACGTATTCCCTGCGAACCTGGTTGACGATGAGCTTCGAATCATCATACGCTTTGAGATTTTTGACTCCAATCTCTTCAGTAAGTTGCATCCTGATTAAGAGAGTGTTGTATTCAGAAATGGTATTAGAACATAGCTCAGTTTATGAGAATGCATAAGGGATCATATAATTATGTGGGGAAATGAGTACTACCCTCGCATCTGTGATGATATTTCCCTCAAGACTTGTCCTTGATGCTCTATCGAAGAATAGTTGCCACACTTGTTCTTCTGAGGAGGCGTTGATCAAGTTAACTTCTGAAATCTCATCTGGGAGATCATCATCAAGTTTTGAAGTTTCTGAAACTGGTTGATTTGTCAGAAAATCTGCCACAGCTTGACCCTTGATCACCTTTTGTGGCATGAATTGCATCTCGTATTGTGAGAGCAATATGGCCCATTTTTGCCAATCTGTACTTCAGCGAAGATAGTCTTGTCATGAGCAATCACAAGGGATTAACTCTGGAGATGATGTGAATGCGTTGCCCATAAGGTAGTGTCGCATTTTCTAGATGGTGAAAACTAACGCTAAACATTCTTTCTAGATTGGGTTGTAACGGTGCTCCGCCCCAATCATTGTTCTTAAATAGTAGATTGCCAGTTCATAGTTTGATTATTATTTTGAGCTAGCAAACCTTTCAGGGATGATCTATAACTCGAACATATAACAGGAAAGATTTTTCTAATACTGGAGCTACCAGAACGGGCGGGTGTGTGAGATACTCCTTGATCTCTTCGAATGCTTCTTGGCAAGCATTATCCTAAACGAATGAGACTCCTTTCTTCATTAATTTGGTGAAGGGTTGGCAATGTCCTGAAAGATTTGATATAAATCTTTGAATATATGTTAATTATCCCTGTAAGCCTCTTAGTTCTTTAAGATTTCTCGAAGGTTGCCTCTCTTGGATGGCATGGATTTTCTCTGGATCCAGGTGAAAGTCTTTGGATATAACAAAAAATTCAAGAAATTTGCCACTGGCTACCCCCAGGAAGGACTTGGTTGGGCTCATTCTCAACTGGTGAGCCCGCGTGACATCGAACACTCTCTTCTGGTCTACGAGATGATCGCCATTTTCATGGCTTTTCACGGTGATATCAACGATATAGCATTCTGTGGTATTGCGTATATGCTCATGAAAGATTGCGTTCATAACGCGTTGATATGTCACACCAGCGTTCTTCAAGCCAAAGGGTATTACTGTGTAGCAGTATACTCCTAAAGGCGTTCTGAAAGATGTGTGTTTTCATCATCAGGGTGCATTTTTATTTGATCATACCATGAGAAGCCATCCATAAAAGACATTCTCTCAAAATCGCATGTATTATCAATCATAACATCCATAATTGGAAGAGGAAATTAGTCTTTTGGACAAGTCGCATTTAGATCGCGGTAGTCGATGCAAATTCAGATCTTTCCATTCTTCTTAGGATAGGCACTATATTGGCCACTCAATTAGAATGTTGTTCTTCCTTGATGAAACAAAGTCTATAAGCTTCTTGATTTCTGATTTGATTGCTTCCATAATCTCGAGACAGAATCATCATTGCTGTTGTTTGACTAGTTTGGCATCCGAACTGATGTTAAGACGATGCATAGAAATCTGGGGATCGATCCCAGGCATGTCCTCGTAATTCCAAGCGAAGACATCTGTATACTCTCGTATGAGCTGTATTAGGTCTTTTTTCTCGAAAGGTGATAGGCTCTCACTAATGAAAATGAGTAACCTCATCTTCAAGATTTATCTGAGTCACTTTATCCTCAGTGGGTGGTTTGCGTTGTTCAAAATATATATCCCAAAGAGTATTTAAGTGTTTAATCCATGGATTTGAGTCCGACTGGACCAATTCTTTAGATGTAAAGGTATCTTCTCCGTGATCTTTCAAATGGCTAATTGACACTATATTCACTAAGAGACTTCCTAAGATATTGTCGACGCTGACATCTGAGTCCCACGACGATATTGCTGATGAGCTGTCATGATAGACCTCTTCTTCAGACTCGAGATCTGACGAGACTGGCATAGATACATAACCAAGTCCTCTTCAAGTCTTGTGATAGTAATAAGAGTCTTTGTCTTTCGATACAAACGAACGAAGCGGTGCTCAATTTCCTTGGCTGAAATTAAGGCCTAATCCTTTGGTAAGATCATACCTCATTCTTTCATCATGTGACGTGACTTTTGTTCATAATGGAAGAATTATGGGACTCAGACCTACCCCTGAGCTTTCACAGGTTACGGGCTCAGACTCGATTCTTCCAAATAGGATTGGCTTTTGACCTTTCCATTTGGCTTGTACTTCAAAAAGAGCATTGTGTTCATCTCTGATCTTTTTGCGTACCATAAGTGATGACTTTATTGGTTCTCGCAATGATGCTAGGGTATTTATTACTGACCAAAGGTCACTGTCTATGTTAGTACTAGTATCTGACGATATAGAGTCAGAAGCAAATACAAAAAAATAAGCCAAATCTAAAATTTATTGATAAACTACTCACCTTCAATATTGGCAGTGATATCAAAATCGAGCTTATCAATGCTCATTACAAGAGGATTTATTTCTCAGGGACACTCATCTTCTTCTGGCACCGTATCTACTTCATTGCTAGAGTCGAGTTCCTCCGGGTGTGGATTCTCATCAATCTCAAGAGAATCCATATAGAGGAGAGAATCAGTAAAATAATTCTCAACCCCTTTGAACGAATACCTTTCGACAATCAATGTTCTCACTTTTTCCTCTTAATTAGTGTATTTCTTTACTTGACGAAGAGTGGATGGGACGATGGAGTTGCGGTGAATTCAAGGTCATCCCAGTAGCAAGTTGTATGAGATGTCAGCATCGATGATGTGACATGTCACCTAAGATTTCAGGTCTCCAATTTGGCACCTGAGTTTAATTTTTCCCATTCAGCGCGTAACATTGGTATTGAAGCTATAAATGGTTGTCTGAGTGGTGCTTAACCAGTGAGTAGGGTGCCCCAAATGTCGCATGACCCTGCGGGGCATAATGCTCAATATGGATCCTGGATCAACCTGAATACGACTCACTTTAGTTGATCCAATATACCCTGTATAATACAGGGGCCTATCATGTTTTCCTTTGACTTGCATGTCTTCTGGGGTGAAGGTGATGTAGGAAAACTGCTTCAAGGTGTGGTGGCAATGGTAGCTGTCTTCCTCTGAGCATATAGCAGGAATCTGGGTCACGAAAACCTCTGCATCTGGTAACACTTCTCTTAAGGTATCCCTTGTAGACTTGAAAAGCTTTAGTAGTTCATAAAGAGTGATTCGAGCAGGGATGTTGGTTAGTTGAGTCATGACATCAGAAAAAGGGAGTTGATGGTCCTACACCACCTTTCTGAAGAGCTTTAACATACCAAAGATCTTTCTGTTTTTCCACGGATGACCTCGTGGACTGCTCGATTGCCTCCTCAACTGGCTGGGGATAGTCTATTATTGGCTCGTCGTACTGTTTCAAGTATGGTTTGCCAGACTAAGCCTTCGATGTGGGAGGTACGCCTATGTCGGTAGCAAAGGCGGACTCCTCGTCTCCTGACCTGTAAGGGAGGCGATATCTTCTTCGGTTTCTCTGGTAGAGATCCTGATAGGTAGTAAAAAGTGCATATTTATCACTACATTTACTATCACATTTTCATATTTATTCCTACAATTATGCACTATTACTAATGTTTATTATTTATTGTGTGCAGGCCTTGAGTAATAAAAATAAAGAAATAAAAGCCAAAGAAGCCCAAAAAGCCCATGTCCAAGCCCAAGTGCAAAATTTGCAATTACTAAAAGAAGAGGAAAGGGATAGACTTCTACTCAATCCTATCACTTGCAGGACAAGTCTAAAGATAAAAGAAGGAGAGTACAAAGATGAAATTCGTTTTAAAAAAGATTTGGAAGATTTGGATTTAGGGTAACTTGCTTCCCAAGTTATCCCGAAATCTCAAAATAAAGAGTCAGGATACAACTTCCAGAAGGATAAACCCAGATGGACGGACCAGAGGATACCACGCGAGAAAGCGCGTGGCATTTGGCTACAATAGTGCCGCGGAAACGCGGCAAATTTTCCGTTTCCGCGACAATCCAGAGGCAGTTGGCGATGCGTTTTCGTTAAGGAGTCGTACTGGGACTCTACTTCCTTCTGCACCTATAAATAACCCTGCAGAGCAACAGAGAAGGACGTCCAGCGCAGTACAGAGCCAAATCAAGGGTTTTTCTTAGGCTTTGTAGTTTGTAGTTTAGGTTTTTATTTTTATTTTTTGTAATTTTTATTTTTTTATGTAACTGAGAGTAGAGGATGCTTTCATGGAGGAAGGAAATCATGCTTGTACTGAGGTGACATCGGTGTAAGTCAAACTTTTCTTCCATTGTTAATAGAATCAACTCAAGGTTTGTTTATGTTATTTTATTCTTGTTTTATTTTTGTTCTTTTATTCTTATTTTATTTTTGTTCTTCTATTCTTGTTTTATTTTATTTTTTCTCTCTAATGTCTTGCAAACCATGAGATCTGATCGCTTCGAGACTGCTTAGCCGAAGAAGTGCCCTTGATGGCCTATGATGATGAACAAGCCTTCTCTTGCTAGTATAGTTTGTCTTTTCTTTTCGTTGTGTAGATCGAGAAGGGGGAAGATCCTATACGCCATGCTTGAATGCCTTCAAAGACAAGGTAAGTCGTTGCAACGGATCAAAGGTAAACAGGGCAGAAGAGGTAGGTATGTGTTTTTTTTAGTTTATAGTTTTCTTTCTTTTATTTCTGTAGATTAAATCACCAACACTTCATCTTCCAACTCTTTCTTCCCAACTCATTGTAAATATCGCTCCTATTCCTAACCAGACTTTAACTATTATTTTCTTATTTTCTTTTTAATAACTAAAAGAATAATTTTTTGGAGAACTTGCTAAACAAGCTTCCATCGCTAGTCCCTCCCTGAGGATCACGACCTGTATAGCCATTGCTACAGCGGATAGAATTGAGCACCTTGCACTTCTCTATTTCTAAATCTAAAATTCTATATTTTGTGTGCAGGAAAAACTCAATCAAAATTTTGGCGCCGTTACCGGGGAGGGACGGTAAATATTCTCTAAAAATAAAAAAAATAACTAATTCTTTTATTCTTTCTGTTTGCAGGTTTGGAGAACAGAAAAACTAACAAGCAGAAAGGACATATAGCAACGCTGTGCCTCTGCCCTTGAAGGCAGAGCAACAGGGCCTACTACAGAGCCGCGGTTCCGCGGCAAAAGCCGCGTTTTCGCGGCCTGAGTAGTTCACTACTCACGCTGTTTTCTACAGGTTGCTACAAATTAAAAGATTTGTTTACTGCTCTGTTAACTTTTCTCTGTGATCACCCTGCACACTGCTAATTAATTAACAGTAACCTATTTGTTGAAAAAAAATAAAAAAAATTTAGACTCTTGCATATAGGCACGTGTCTATTTAATTTTTTAATTTCTGTTGAAGAGTGCTGAGACAAGGTACGTTCGCATTGCATATAGACTAGGAAGCACCTTTGCTGATTTACTGCTTTTGAGTGAATATTTGTCTATTGCTTTACACGTGCACTAAATTGACTTAAGGGCTTGTCCTATAAATAAGATAAGGTGGGGATTTCATCACCCTTCCTTGGCCCACAAACAATCTCCTCACTCACTAACCCAAGCCTAACTAAAAGTTAGTAGACGTTGGCCCTAGGGACATCTCGGACTCAATTAGGAGATTATCCTAAGGGGAACAGTGTTGGAATTTGACTCCTGCCAATTCAGTATCTAGGAAGGGGATTGAGAGCCGAAAACCTGAAGGTTGGTGGTTACTTAATTAAGGAACGTCTTTGACGGAAAACCTCCCACCAATCTTGCCCTGACCTGGCTGATTAACTTGTGGTCAAAGTCTACACCCTACCTCCCGTGGACAGTCTAACCAGTTAGGAGTCGTCTAGGTCATAGGTCTACCCTAACTTAGGTTAGAATTTTTTCTTTTTTGTTTGCTTATTTTTTTGTTTTCTTTTTCTTCTCTTTGTTTGTGTTTGTGTGATATGGCCTATAACAACAATTTTTTCAATTTTAATGAGAATCCATATTACACACCAACTTCTTTTCGGATATTACCAACCCGACATATCATAACTTTAACCAACCTAGTGTGCCAGATTGGTCTTATCCGAATCATTACATGCCCCAGTCCCAATACTATGAACAAGACTGGAATAATCATCACTACTCCTCACAGAGTCAATGGGGATACAACGCCCTGAGCCATATTGTCAACCACCTGTTCAACCATTATCTTCATATACTTCTTTTCCCACATCACCAATGTTTCAATCCTCAAATGATCCATTCGATGGGTTAGAAGAAAAAGTGGATCGTTTGCAAGATATAATGAATGATCAAATTTCTAGACTTTTAAACATTCTTGAGCTAACCAACCAAGTTGATAGGAACCAAGAATCATTCTGTCTAGAAGACCTTGATCAAAATTCAATTTCATCACATCAATATGAACTTGATCAATCCCAATCCTTGGACAAATTGGGTAGTTTTAATTTCAATGAGATTGAATTAGATTGTGAATGTGAACCCGATCCCCAACTTTGCGATTCAGTTTCCATCTTCGAATCTATGTTGACTCCGGTATTCTTACCCAATTTGGACCAATTTTCTGAGCCAACATTTATTCCCGTACCCATAGATCATGAAATTGAATCACTCATTTTTGATGATCATCATATTGAACTTGACCAATTTCATACTTTTGAAAGTCCCATTGACAAATTGGTAAGTTCTCATTTTTATGAGATTGAACTCAATGAGATATGTGACCTTGATTCTCAAATTTGTTGTGATCGAGTTCAAATTCCCGAACCAATATTGACTTCTGTTCAGTTATCCGATTTAGGTAATATTTTAGAGTCAGTCTTGATTCCCACACCTGTCATTCTTGAACTTTAATCACCAATAGTAAGTCTCATTCCATTGTGGGAAAATGATTGTGGACGTGAGTTTCAACTTCTTGATTTGGACCCACTTCTTGAACCAAGCTCGACTCCTGAACCTTTACTTGACTTAAGTCACCTTCCTGAGTCGGTATTAGTTCCTGAACCTATCATTCTTGATTCCAAGTCAACCATTCTACCAAGTCACATTCTTTTGTTGGACATAGGTATAGACCATGACTCTGTGATGATTTTTCAGGACTAGTTATGTAAAGGAAGTAAGCTTCACGATAGGATCTTCCATGATCCTATTCATACTGGGGACTGTAAATATGTAAATAGAAAAGAGGTCAATAAAGGTAGGTCCCGTGAACTGCCACGTTATCTTGATTGGGTAGCAACGCTTGACCCAATCAGACCACCACCGGAACCACCCCCTAAGGTAATATTTCCTTCCCTTTCTTCTTTTCATGCATATACGCATTCATTCATACATTGAGGACAATGCATGAGATAAGTGAGGGGGAGGGTTTACTAACATACTAACATACTAACGTAGGTAGATACTATTAAAAATAAAAATAAAAAAATTAATTAAAAAAAAGTACAATACTTTGACTTATCTTTTGAAAGAAATCTAAGTTAGTCTTAAGAATTAGGAAAATCATGATTAGGATTTCTAAAAACTTGGTCAAAATAAATAAATTGTTGAATTTTTAGGTATAGGAGAAAAAATTGAATAAGTAATTAGTCTTGATTTTTACGTTAATGAAATGTGCATACCTAATACATTTATATATCTAGGATTCTAAAACAAAGACTCGTGTGCCTCGTAAAAAAAATATAATAATAAAAAAAATAAAGAAATTCACTAATTAAGCTGGATACATGTGCCTCAAGAAGCATAAGTATTCACGCTTAAAGGTGGTTTTATAAATAAAGTCCTTAGTTTTGTGGCCTAGTTCACTCGAATCCTTAAGCCCGTAGGATGTTTTCTCACCCGGTGCCCTACCAGTTGGGAGCCACCGACTTTAAGTTCGCTACATGGGTGGATTAGAAAGCCTAAGAAAACTAAGAAATATTATATGTACTAACACATCTAATAGTCAATTAGTTAGGTATGAGGGCCTCAAGAAGTCTTGATACTTACACGAAAGAAAATTAGATGAGTTATACATATTAAAAAACAGAAGAGAAAATAATAAAAAAAAGGGGCATGAGAGTCCAAGTTAAAAAATCCCTAATAAAAGATTCACAAGGATGCATATGACTTAGGGTAACGAAAAAGACTATACAAAAATTCAGTTTTGATCCTTACCTAAAAAGGATAACAATTTACTATATAAAGACTAAGTTTAGGAATGATAAAAATGATAATCCTAAAAACTTATAGATTACTTAGTTTCTTCAAATATATTTCAAATATTTTTCTTTTTATGGATTTTGTGGGTGTAATCCGCTGAAAACCCTCACGAGACAACACTCGTCCTCTAGGGTAACCTAGAGGTTTAACGGCTTGTTGCACATGCTAAGTGCAACCGTGATTCCTACGAAAGTGAGTTAGGATAGATTAGTTTTTCTTTTCTTATTCTTTTTTATTTTTACTCGAGGACGAGCAAAAAGATAAGTGTGGGGTGTGATAGGTAGTAAAAAGTGCATATTTATCACTACATTTACTATTACATTTCATATTTATTCCTACAATTATGCACTATTACTAATGTTTTATTATTTATTGTGTGTAGGCCTTGAGTAATAAAAAATAAAGAAATAAAAGCCCAAAAGAAGCCCAAAAAGCCCATGTTAAGCCCAAGTACAAAATTTGCAATTACTAAAAGAAGAGGAAAGGGATAGACTTCTACTCAATCCTAATCACTTGCAGGACAAGTTTAAAGATAAAAGGAGGAGAGTGCAAAGATGAAATTCGTTTTAAAAAAGATTTGGAAGATTTCGATTTAGGGTAACTTGCTTCCCAAGTTATCCCGAAATCTCAAAAATAAAGAGTCAGGATACAACTTCTAGAAGGATAAACCCAGATGGACGGACCAGAGGATACCACGCGAGAAAGCGCGTGGCATTTGGCTACAATAGTGCCGCGAAAACGCGGCAAATTTCCCGTTTCCGCGGTAATCCAGAGGCGGTTGGCGATGCGTTTTCGTTAAGGAGTCGTATGGGACTCTACTTCCTTCTGCACCTATAAATACCCCTGCAGAGCAACAGAGAAGGGCGTCCAGCGCAGTACAGAGCCAAATCTAGGGTTTTTCTTAGGCTTTGTAGTTTGTAGTTTAGGTTTTTATTTTTCTTTTTTTGTAATTTTTATTTTTTATGTAACTGAGAGTAGAGGATGCTTTCATGGAGGAAGGAGTTCATGCTTGTACTGAGGTGACATCGGTGTAAGTCAAACTTTTCTTCCATTGTAATAGAATCAACTCAAAATTTGTTTTTGTTATTTTATTCTTGTTTTATTTTTGTTCTTTTATTCTTGTTTTATTTTTGTTCTTCTATTCTTGTTTTATTTTTGTTCTTCTATTCTTGTTTATTTTATTTTTTCTCTCTGATGTCTTGCAAACCATGAGATCTGATCGCTTCGAGACTGCTTAGCTGAAGAAGTGCCCTTGATGGCCTATGGTGATGAACAAGCCTTCTCTTGCTAGTATAGTTTGTCTTTTCTTTTCGTAGTGTAGATCGAGAAGGGGGAAGATCCTATACGCCATGCTTGAATGCCTTCAAAGACAAGGTAAGTCATTGCAACGGGATCAAAGGTAAACAGGGCAGAAGAGGTAGGTATGTGTTTTTTTTTAGTTTATAGTTTTCTTTCTTTTATTTCTGTAGATTAAATCACCAACACTTCATCTTCCAACTCTTTCTTTCCCAACTCATTATAAATATCGCTCCTATTCCTAACCAGACTTTAACTATTATTTTCTTATTTTCCTTTTAATAACTAAAAGAATACTTTTTTGGAGAACTTGCTAAACAAGCTTCCATTGCTAGTCCCTCCCTGAGGATGACGACCCGCATAGCCATTGCTACAGCGGATAGAATTGAGCACCTTGCACTTCTCTATTTCTAAATCTAAAATTCTATATTTTGTGTGCAAGAAAAACTCAATCAGATCCCTACCACATCGCTGGAGGATGCTTTGGCGTTGCCTTTGGACTTCCTACTTGTGACAGTCGATGATTGAAAAATGAAAGCAATGAGAATTACCGTGTAGCTTTGGGCTAACAGGTCGTGTCCACAAGGAGGAATGCGATAGAAGCTTTTCGGTGTTTTGTTAAGTAACAAAGAATGGAGTTGGTGTTTTATTTTCTTTTCTTATATTTGAAAAATATAATGGAGAGTAAGGAAATGATTAAAAGAAAAATTACAAACTTAGAGAAAGCTTTGAAAAGGTGATTTTTAAAAGGTTGAAGAGTGATTCGTTGTTTTTAATATAAGAAAAAGATCTGGGCTCACTATCTTACTACTTAACAATGTGCTCTTCTCTTGAAATTTTAGTGCCTCAACTTGATCATAGGAAAAAAACTTAAGCTTTAGATTTGAAAGTCTTAAGTAAAGCAAATAAGATCGTTTGGAAAAGTTTAATTCTTTTTCTTAAGAAAACCTCTTGAATTAAATGTTAAATCATCAAGGTTCTTTCAAGTACAAAATAAAAGTAAGTTCAAGTGATATTTTAAAAGAAATAAAAGTTTAAAAATTCAAACTCATCCTCATGTGCCTTCAAGAACACTTTCAAAGAAGAAAGGCTTAGTTTAAGGCAGACATATGATTCCGTTGAGTTCTTTACATTAAAACCATTCAAAACAAGAGAGATGGAAGAGAGGGAATGATAGTGAGCCCAGAAAACAAGTTTAGATACTCATGAATGATGTAAAACAAGACATATATATAAAACAAGACATACCCGTTAATTTGATTAGAAGAAGAGAAAGCTTGATCCTTTATTGATGTCGCTTCAATCTTCAGATTACAATCACTCAATTCCTCTCTCTCACTGGTATTTGAACTGAACTACAAATTAGAAAGTAGAGATACAACTTCTCTATACTATCTACCAAAGAACCAAAACCCTAAAAATAAAGAGAGAAACTTAAACTAATTTTCGGTCCCTTTTTCTCTGAAAAACAACATTTATAGGCAAAACCCAAATGGGGGAGGGCGTACGAAGATAGGGGGAGCAAACGCTCGCCCAACCATCATAACTAAGTCGCGAAAATGTGGCTTTGGCCGCGTTTTCATGGCCAAGGTGTGGCCAGGTAGCCACACCTAGTTGGTGGGTCTCGCTCGCTCGGTGATTCCCCTTTATCTCCTGCTGGTTTTCCCGTTTCTGCTCCAGAATTTGACGAAACAAGTTTGATCTTTGGCTTTAACCACTTGATTTGGGAAGATTCATTTTAACTAATTTTCAACCTCTCTGATTTGCCGTGATCTGTCCTGATCTTCTGATTTTGAATTAATTCTGAATTAAGTTAGAGTTTTGATGGGCTTTTGGGCTCGTTTCTCTTCCTTTCATATAGCAATGGGCCTGCATCTTATAAAGAAAATAAGACTTATTATAGAATTTATCAGATAATAAACATAGTAATGTGACAATATATATGCAATATATGTGCCCAATCACACCCCCACACTTATCTTTTGCTCGCCTTGGAACAAAACATCAAAACTAATACTAATCAATTATTAGACCACTTTCGCAGGTTACGTGATTGCACTGAGCATGTGCAATAAGCCGTTAAACCTCTAGGTTACCCTAGAGGACGAATTTTATCTCGTGAGGGTTTTTAGCAGATTGCACCCTCAAAATCCATAAAGAAAGAGAAAAAATATTAGTATTTTCGAAAAGTACTTTGAAAAGAAAAATATTTAAAATATTATTGTAAGATTTAAGTAATCTATAAGTTATAAGAAAACTGAATTTTTCATTCCTAAACTTAGCCTCTATTCAAAAATTTGTTATCAATTAAAGTAAGGAGTCAAATTGTGCTTCTCATCTAGTCTATTACTTTACCCTAAGTCATATGCACCTTCGTGACTGTGAAGTTTTGACTAAGGGTTCTTTAACTCTAACTCTTATGCCTTATTTATATATTTATTTATATATATTTTTTATTTTATTTTTGGTGGTATTATTCCTTACTTCTATTAGGCTTTCTAATCTGCTCATGTAACGAGCCTTTAATCGGTGACTCCCAAACCAAACGATCTTAGGGCACCGAGTGGGAAAACACCTGAAGGACTTAAGGACTCGAGCAAACATGACCACAAAACTAAGAATTTTATTATATGAACTGCTTTTAGGCATGAATACTTATGCTTTATGAGGCAAAAATACCCAGCTTAATTAGAGGATTTTTATAGATATATATTTCTTTTTTCTTTTTATTTCAAACTTATCTAATCATCTTTTGCATAAATACCAAGACTTGCTTAGGCCAAAGCACCTACTAATCAATAATTAGATTTGTTTATTTTTCATGGATATACATATATTTTTTTATAAGGCATAAGAATATTTGTTTTGAATGCTAAGTGTGTAAGTGTATAAAGTGCGCATATTTCATCAAGGCAAAGATCAAGACTAAATTACTTTGACAAATTATCTTCCTAGCCCTAAAAATCAAACAAATAATCTTATTTTGATTAAGTATAAGAAATCCTAATTATGATTATCCTATTCCTTAAAATTGACTTAATTTCTTACAAAAAATATGTTAAAATATTGTTTCTATTTTTAAAAAGTTTTTTTGAAAGTAAAGAAAATGTTAATAATAACTTTTTTGTTTTTTTTTAAAAAAGAAAAACCTAAGTTATGTTAGAACCCTCTCCCATACCTATCTCATGCATTATCCTCAATGTATGAATTAATGCATAGATGCATGAAAAGAAGAAAGGGAAGGGAAATATTACCTTAAGGTGGTGGTTCCGGAGGTGGTCTGATTGGTCCACGAAATACGGCCCAATCGAATTTGCGTGAAGTTTGGAGGAACCCACCATAAACCTCTCTAATACAACCCACTAAAATGATATATATATATATATATATATATATATATATATATATATATATATATATATATATATATATATATATATATATATATATGAATGATTTTTATAAGAATTTAGCTCATCTAATTTTCAAATTTCACAAATAATTTGGAGTCAATTTTATCAACACCCTTGTCCCAAAATAGAGTGTGAAAACATGGAATGATTGACTTGGACTTAGGAAGTACAAGAATTAATACCGACTCAGAAAAGTGACTTAAGTCAAGTAAAGATTCAGGAGTCGAGATTGGTTCAGAAAGTGGGTCCAAATCAAGAAGTTGAAACTTAAGTCATATTCATTTCCCAACAACGGAATGTAACTTAACATTGGTGATTCAAATTTAAGAATGACAGGTGTGGGAATCAAAACTGACTCTAAAATATTACTCAAGTTGGGTAACAAAACAGGAGTCAATATTGATTTAGAAATTTGAACTGGATCACAAATTTGAGAATCTAGGTCACATTTCTCATTGAGTTCAATTTCATAAAAATGAGAACTTGCCAATTTATTAATGGGACTTTCAAAAGTATGAAATTAGTCAAGTTCAATATGATGATCATAAAAGATTGGCGATTCAATTTCATGATGAATTGGCACAGGATCCAATGTTGACTCGGGAAAAAGATTGAAATCAGATGAAGACATTGGAGTCATTATTGAATCAGGAAGTAGAATTGAATCATCAAGTTGAGGTTCAGGATCATATTCATTCTCAAGTTCAATTTCAGGAAAGGGATAACTTGCCAAAATGTCAATGTGGTTTTCAAAATTTAGAGTTTGGGCAAGTTCAAATGGGTGTACTGAAATGGAATCTTGTTTTCCAAAACAACATGATTCTTCGGCTTTAACAGAATGGTTAGCGACATCAGAAATGGTCAAACGGTGAGAACGATGAGTTTGGACCATTATATCTATGTCATAATTACGAGCGATTTGAGCCTGAGTCATTGCTTCAAGCAGCTTTTTCAGTTAATTGGTTCATCGTTTTGTTGCGATTGGACTTAAAAAGATGAAGTTTTGTTTTAGAATTTGTGGTGAATCGTGAGTCCGTTAGTTTTTTTGGTTATGCTTGGACTGACACATACTTATTTTCAAGATTGATGGTTTTCTATTTTGACCTGGTGGAACTGAGTATGAATCTTGAAAATATTGTGGACAAGGTGGATAATGAGGACAAGTTGGTTGAAAATTGGACTCAGGGGAGGTGAATCCTCATTGACTCTGTGAAGAGTTGAAATTATTTTGGAAATTATGGTCATAAGATTAGGGGTATGGGTTATATTGATTCAGATAAGACCAATCTGGCACACTAGGTTAGTTAAAGTTATGATATGTTGGGTTGGTAATATCCGAAAAAGAGGTCGGGGTGTAATATGGATTACCATTAAAATTGAAAAAAAATATTATATGAGCCATATCACACAGGAAATTTCAAACACAAATAAAGAAAAACAAACAAATAAAAAGAAAAAAATCTAACCTAAGTTAGGGTAAACCTTAGACCTAGACGACTCCTAACTGTTAGACTGTCCAAGGGGGCATATTGCAGAATCTGACAATAAGTTAATCGGCCAGGTAGGGGAAAGATTGGTGGGAGATATCCATGCTTAAAGCAACGGGCCTAATTATGTCAAATCACCAGCCTTCAGGATTTGGCCCCTCAATCTCCAACCTTAGTCACCGATTTGGCAAGAGTCAAATTCAAAAAATCAACTTCTCCCTTAGGTCAGTCTCCTATTTGAGTCCGAGATGTCCGTAGGGCCAATGTCTACTCAGTTTTAATTAGGCTTGGGTTAGTGAGTGAGGAGATTGTTTGTGGGCTAAGGGAGGGTAATGACTTCCCCACCTTATCTTGTTTATAGGACAAGCCATTAAGATTGATTGTGCAAAGTGGGCAGGACATAGAAAAGTAGCATTCAATAAGTAAATAATCTCTCAAGAATGTTTACTAAATTATATACTATGTATACATACCTTTTGCTCCAGCACTCTTTAACAGTAATATAAAATATAAACGAATTAGACATGTGCCTAAATGCAAAGTCTAAACCGTTTTTAGCATTTAACAAACATTATTTTCCTGTTGATGTTAGAAAGTATATACAATGAGATAAACAAGGAAATAAATAGCCACAGAATTTTCAGCTTTGCAATTCAGCCAACCTGCAGAAATACAGATTAGTAGTTCACTCAGATTGCCACTGGAATGTAGCAAATCTAAGGTTTTCTGAGCTCTGCTTTCTTGAGGTGAGTCCAGGGCCACTTATATGTTCACTGTAGCAAATATTTCCTTGTTGTTAAACCTGTACACTAAGAATAAAGAAGAAAGTTAACTAAAAATGTAAACTTAAAAAGAAGATTACTTACCGTCCCTCCCCGGCAACGACGCCAAAATTGATTGCAAAATGAAAGCAATGAGAATTACTGTGTAGCTTTAGGCTAACGGTCGTGTCCACGAGGAATGCGATAGAAGCTTTTCGGTGTTTTTGTTAAGTAACAAAGAATGGAGTTGGTGTTTTTTTATTTTTTTATATTTGAAAAACAGAATGAAGAGTAAGGAAATGATTTTAAAAATTGCAAACTTAGAGATGGCTTTGGAAAAGGTGATTTTTAAAAGATTGAAGAGTGATTTGTTGTTTTTAATATAAGAAGAAGATCTGGGCTCACTATCTTACTACTCAACAATGTGTTTTTCTCTTGAAATTCTTAGTGCCTCAACTTAATCATATGCAAAAACTTAAGATTTAGTTTTGAAAGTCTTAAGCAAAGTAAATAAGATCGTTTGGAAAAGTTTAATTCTTTTTTCTTAAGAAATCCTCTTGAACTGAATGTTAGACCATCAAGTTTCTTTCAAGTATGAAATAAAAGCAAGTTCAAGTGATATTTTAAAAGAAATAGAAGTTTAGAAATCCAAACCCATCCTCATGTGCCTTCAAGAATACTTTCAAAGAAGAAAGGCTTAGTTTAAGGCACACATATGATTCTGTTGTGTTCTTTACATCAAAACTATTCAAAACAAGAGAGATCGAAGAGAGGGAATGATAGTGAGCCTAAAAAACAAGTTTAATACTCATGAATGATGTAAAGCAAGACATATAAATAAAGCAAGACATACTCATGAATTTGAGTAGAAGAATAGAAAGCTTGATCCTTTATTGATGTCACTTCAATCTTTAGATTACAATTACTCAATTTCTCTCTCTCACTGGTATTTGAACTGAACTACAATTAGAAAACAGAGATACAACTTCTCTATACTATCTAACAAAGAACCTAAACTCTAAAAACAAAGAGAAAAACTTAAACTAATTTCTGTTCCTTTTTCTCTGAAAAATACAGTATTTATAGGCAAAAACCAAATGGGGGAGGGCATACGAAGATAGAGGGAGCAAACGCTCCCCCAACCATCATAACCAAGCCGTGAAAATGCAGCTTTGGCCGCGTTTTCGCGGCCAAGGTGTGGCCAGGTGGCCACACCTGGCTGGTGGGTCTCGCTCGCTTAGTGATTCCCCTTTATCTCCTACTGATTTTTCCATTTCTGCTCCAGGATTTGACGAAATAGCCTTTGATCTTTGGCACTAATCACTTGATTTGGGAAGCTTCATTTTAATCTGTTTTCAACCTCTCTGATTTGCCATGATCTGTCCTGATCTTCTGATTTTGAATTAATTCTAAATTAAGTCCGAATTTTGATGGGCTTTTGGGCTCATTTCTCTTCCCTTTCATTTAGCAATGGGCCTGCATTTTGTAAAGAAAAATAAGACTTATTTATAGGATTTATTAGATAATAAACATGATAATATGATAATATATATGCAATATATGTGCCCAATCAGTCGACCACTATTGGCTTTCAACAATGTCAGGATGGACCTACATTATCTTTCCTCGAGGAGTAGGAACAGGAACAAGTCCTTTCTCCTTTTGGTTATGAGGATCCATAATGGTCACTCTTAGTTCCCTTTTTGGGATGGGAACCACTCCAGTTGGTGTTGGCGGGAGATCCTGGCCAAATTGAATAGGTGATGTAGCTGTCATGTTAGCAGTCACCTTTTTTTGTTCTAGACGGAGCTTAAGTACCTCCGCATCGATCAGAGCCTGTAAAACATCTTTAAAGATGTAGCAATTCTTGGTAGGGTGTCTCAGCATCCTGTTATAAATAGTAGCTGAGATCATCAGTCTTCCCCACCTCTTTAGGATGTTTGATCTCTGGCAATTAAAGTTTGTTACTCTTTTGGAGTAACTTGAATAAACATACCATATGCTCATCCTTGAAGGAGTACAGTTATTTGGCACGTGGTTAGCTGGGAGCCATACTCCCTCTGATTGACTGGGTCTTTAAAAATGATGTGACCTCCGTTGTAACAATATTCCTTCTCCTAGGTTGAGAAGATGACTCTGGGGCTCGTCGCGTTGTTTGTCGGTCTCGGCATGCTATTTTCATCAGCTCTGACCCGAGTGATAATTTCTTCCGCCTGTTCGCCTGGTAGCACCAACTGCTTCTAAGTGCGACATTCTGCCACTTCCATTTAAGCAAGGAGGAAAGTTTACAAATTGTGGCGACATGTCTCAATTAGCGTGGACTGGGTTATGCCACTGGGACAACAGAGTGCCATGCTCTAAAATATTTTGACAAAAGTTTTAAGGGACTCTCCTTTCTTTCGCTTGGCTGCAAGGAGAGTTGGCACTAAAATTTTTGTTTCGTCTTAAAAGAAATGAGCTAGAAACAATTTCTCGAGGTTGGTCTGTGTCTTGATCGAGCCGACAAAAAGTTTCATGAAATATTCAAAGGCCACCCCTTTAAGAGTGGCAATGAATAAACGAGTCATGATAGCATCGTTCAATACTACATTCCTAGTTTGGGATTTAGAATAGTATATGTGTTGTTTCAGGGACCCTTTACCGTCAAAAGTATGGAGGGTTAGCGCTTTGAACTTGGGAGGGTAGGCGGCCTTGTTCCACTCTGCTGGGTACGGCCAGACTATCCCCATATCTTGGAGACCGTCTCGGATTGCGAGGGCCACAAGGCATTGCTCCAATATGCTCCTCCTTTTGGAATGACTGCTTCCATTCTCTGAGTTATCCACCTCTTCAGATGAAGATTTGGATAGCTCATAATTGGAATGCTCTTCACTCCCAGTGTTTGTAGAAGATGAGCTCTCCCCCTTCATCCATTTGCCCTTTGACTTCTTAGAAGGAATTCTACCTTTCAGTTTCTTTTTCTCCTTAAGCAGTTGTGACTGTATCTGCTTAAGGATGTTGATAGATTCTTGCTGAGCTCGAATCATATCGAACTGTTTTCTTTGGACTCGGGTCTGCTCTTCGAATAGCCTGGCCACTTCCTCAGAAATTCTCACCATGTAAGCAAAGGCGGTTATCTTCGAATTAGAATTCAAAGACTGAGATTCAATGATGGCAGAGTGCTCATCATTCACCTCAATCCCTTGGCCAATAGACTGCAGTCGACCGGGGCAGTCGCTCCTGTGCGGGTCTGCGTGTATCGGCAGACCCTTCAAGTTCAACAAGAATATCCTGCAAACCCAGAGATCGATCAATATTCGACTCTTCTGAATTGACTGCTAGCTGCTTCCCTTGGACTTACTTGCTGTGGGACTCGGTTGCACCATATTTGCAGTCACTTCTGGGTACTCAACATCGAAGAATGACTTCTTTTGGGATCGTTGTCTCTTGGTTGAGTTTGAAGCTGCCAAAAAGCAGTGTAAAACCGAAGGTTTGGTTATCTGAAAGCCACAATGGCAACTAGAGAGTACTGTTGAGATAAGTCGCTCGCAATGACATTGAAGAACGATTTGATGGATGCTCTTCTTTCTTATCAGGCAGTCCCTTAGGTCCATCACGGGGACGCCTGAGGAACTAGCCTCGAACCCCTGGGGGTAAGGGCTTCTTGTTGAAGGCATGCCATTCTGAAACATGGATATGTCTTGAAGACAATGTGGGGGTGAGGGCTTCTTGGCTTCATATGTCTTGGAGACAACACGGGTCTCGTGTTGCTTTGCTAAAATTCGGGTCTCACATTGCTTTGTTGAAACGCGGGTCTCGCTTTGCTTTGAAACGCGGTCCTCGATTGTGTTGAAATACGATTTTCAAATTTAGAATTTAAAACACGGAAATCACGCTCTGAAATATGCAGAACGCGGGTCTCACATTTTGAAGGAGAAACGCGAGCATCTGGTGTTAGCTGAGTTTACCTTAAAATGCGAGTCTCTCATTTAGGATCAGATACGTGAATCATGTTCTGAAACTGACAGACGCTGGTCTCGCATTTTGGGGTAGGTAGAATGCGGGTCTCGTATTGGACGCAGACCTTGTATTGCCTGAGAGGAACGCGGGTTTGTACCTCGCATTCTAAATCTGCAAAACAGATTACCTTTGCAGAATCTTCGATTTGTCTTAACGTGCGCGACGTGTCATCAACGTTCAACATTCTGGTTGAGCCGCAAGAGTTGTTGAGACCCATGACGACCTAGAATTGCAGAGTTTAGAGAGGAAAGTGATGGCGGAATTGACCTTCAAACTTTGATCATGTGCCGGTCATTAGCCCTGCGGGTGCCCGGAGGGACGTTGACGTGGACTGCACGGGCTGCACGAGAGATTTTCAGAATCTCATTAGAAGTGGCACCGCTTGCGTGTGTGAGCAGTGATACAGGCCACTTGGGAGAAATCTCTAGAAAGATTTGAGAGCGATTCTCAGAAGAGACTTTGCGGTAATGCCACATTGCCTTGGTGCTAGCGGAGCTTAAGGAAAGAAATTCCTCAAACTTTTCTTGATCAAATTCAACGATAAGGGATTCAACCGTCTTGCCAAGAAGCTGGACATCAGCTTGTACCACGACGTTCTCATCAGTAGAGAAAGAAGTTCCCAGCGGAGTCGCCATCTTTTGTTTGGTCAAAAAAGTGGTATGAAGTAAAGTTTCTTTGAGTGGCTGAAAAGTTACAATCGATCGATTCTGATTACAAAAGAGGGGAGAACTTGTTCTCCCCTTTGTTAAATATGGGTTCTTCGTGTGGCGATAGAGTGTGATTCTTGTTCTCTGTGATCGGTTGAGTGTCGAGCTTCTCTTCAAGGTGCTCTCAAAGATCAATGAGAAGGGAATTCTGTTTTTAACACACTAAGTGTTTAGAGTTCACTGATTACTCTTTATCTCCGCTCTCTGGACTTTTGAACAAGAAGAAAGTAAGAAGCTTTTAACTTGAGAATTCTCAGCTCTTAATTTTAATCTTTAAGTGTTTCTCTTTTATCTATTGCTCAAAGAGTTCTCTCTCCAGAAGTTCTCTTTTTTCATACCTCCTCAGGTTATTTATAGGGAGTCATAGGGGCATTATTATCCCCTAAAATCCCTCCAAAATGGAGATTAACTCCCACATTACGTGGAGAGTTAATTAACCTAGTAATGGGGTAAGTTACAAAAAAAATATGGGTTTCGCGCTAGACGCGGACCTCTAGTTTATATAGACACAGGGCTTAGACCTGCGTCTTAGTCAGAACGCGGAGTTACTCAGACCCGTGTTAAAGTGAAATGCGGGGTTCTTCAGACCCGTGTTTGAAGTGAGATGCAGGGTTCCTCAGACCCGCGTCTGAATGCGAGGTCCACATTTTAATTGAAATGCGACCTTCCCGTTGGGAGTTCATGTCTGATGACTTGTCTTTAATGATTTTTAGATAGCCTACAGTAGAAGAGTCCACTAAGCACGAATTTAAAGAAAGAGACTCAATCCTAATAAGTTGATGGGTGTTATCACAAACCGAAGCAATCCTTAAGAACTTTTAGATTAAGCCTATTCTAGTCCAAAAAAATAATAAACACACAATTGACTCAACCAGTCAAATCAGTTTTTTATCTTGAGTTAGTTTGAAGGTAGTCAAATTTTTTCCACTAATCTTGTAGAGTAAATTCTCTCATAATTAGATAGCTCCTAATTATATTAGACAGATTGTG